>RWGZ01000332.1:593535-605804 GCA_009725065.1 Utricularia reniformis | reverse complement strand
TTTTAGAACATAGATTGACATGCACTCGATCTGGATCCATTATATATATTGTTAGTTAATAAAAAACTTCAAATTATAACATATTATATTATATAAATATCAAATATTAGATTTTTATTAAATTTCAGCCCGATTATGTCGTTATCTTGAGAACGTGAAATCCACCGCCCTATGTTGAATTTTGTAGCGTGAATATTTGATAAAAATATATATTTTTTAATTATTATTTACGCAATAAATACGTCTATTATAAGTTATGTGATAATAGGGGACCCGTCGGTCAACCAATAAGAAAATTAGAAAAATGTTAACTAAAAATGAAATAAAAAGTTACTGGATTGTATTAAATTAATTCTCTGTCCGATGATAACTTTGCCATGTCATATCCACGTGTTCCTGACATATATTTTTTTCTATTTTTTACAAGTTTACCCTTTTCTCAGTAATACGAAACTGAAAAAACAACCTTTCTCAGCAATTTCGGTTACTTTCTCAACCACTCATTTACCTCACCGGAATAATAAAAAGTACATTAAATATTACTCATATGCACGTTAGCTTTGCTCTTGTCACATCAACAATTAAAGCTTCAGTTTCGGTGCAGAAACCATGTTATCCTCTTATATTATAATTCCAGTTAGATTTTTTATATTTTAAAAATTAATTGTTTAAATTTGTTTAATAAATATAAATAAATATACATAATTTTGTTATTAATATAATATAATATATATATTTTGAAATACACGTGTTATTTTTTGGAGAAGGGTTGTTTAGGGCTTTAAACAGTTGGCTATTCCCTCCCTATAAATAAGAGGATTCGTTGAAAGCGGAGGGCCGTCAAAGGAGAGAGTGAAGTTTGGTGTAGTTATTCTTTCGGGTGACGGTCCGTGGAGCGTCGACATATTGCGTCTACTTCCTCTTCCCTCTTTCGGCGATATACAGTTCATAAATCCGAAATGAAGTATGTTTTGGTTACCGGAGGAGTTGTAAGTGGACTTGGAAAAGGCGTCACCGCGAGCAGCATAGGTGTAGTTCTCAAAGCTTGTGGTCTTCGAGTCACCTGCATCAAAATCGGTTTGTTTTTACTTGTTATTTCTTAAAGGATGAAATTAGATGCTTTTCTACTGTTGTGCTTTGATATCTTTGCTTTCGTTGAGTTTTGTTGGTTATGAGTTCAGTTAATGGGATCACGTGGGTAGCTAAAAGTAGTCACTATCCTGTGGATTCCTTCGGATTCTGTTGTACTGTCACTGTGAAAGCTGCTAGACGACGCTTTATTTGCTTCTGATTTTGGAATTATGTATTTGCAGATCCGTACCTGAATACGGATGCTGGCACCATGTCCCCGTTTGAGCACGGGGAGGTTTTTGTTCTTGACGATGGTGGAGAGGTTCAATACCTTTATTGAAGTTACCTTGACTCTTTTTTGCATCTATTAAAGAATATTGTCGGAGAAGTACATTTAAGATCATCTTTTCTAATATTAATAGGCCGATCTTGATTTGGGGAATTATGAACGGTTTTTGGATGTCAGGCTGACCAGAGACCATAACATCACTAAAGGAAAAATATATCAGGTAAGTTTTGAGATCCTAATGCATAAACCGTGCTTGCTTTCTATTGGCCTCACGCTGTTTTTCTTGCTCAGTCTGTTATTCAGAAGGAGAGGAGAGGTGATTATCTTGGAAAGACTGTACAGGTTGGTTGTCTTTATGTTAATTAATTAGTTCACATGGAAATGAACAGTGCACAATATACTCATTCTGATGCGTGCTTGTATGAATGCAGGTTATCCCCCATGTGACTGATGAGATTAAAGATTGGATTCAATCAGTGTCTGTTATTCCTGTGGACGGGAAGGATGGTGTTCCAGATGTTTGCATTATAGAATTAGGAGGGACTGTAGGTAAAATTAGGGGGAAGCAGAGTGCTTGCATGATGTTTTTGATATCTTTTTGTTTCTAGTTACTTTTGATCAGCAAATCCCAAAATATTGTACTAGGTGATATCGAGTCAAAGACTTGTATTGAAGCATTGGGGCAGTTGTCCTTCTCAGTTGGTAAAGTTTCTTCCTCGTCTTTGACTGAATCAAGACCTTCTCATGCACAAAATTTGTCCATGGATCCTTGAATTTATCATTTTGTTTTTCTTTGTTTTTTCACTTATTTCTGGATGCAGGCGAAGGTAATTTCTGCCTTATTCATGTGAGCCTGATACCTGTTCTTGGAGATGGGGAGCAAGTGAGGGTCTTTAGCTATTATTTTAGATACAGTGAGATATTTTGCTGTGTTAATCACTTGTTGATAGATTATCCGTGTGATTCTCTAGAAGACCAAGCCTACTCAGCATAGTGTGAGAGATTTAAGAGAACTAGGTTTGACTCCTCATTTTCTAGCTTGTCGCTGTGAACAGGTACTCTATCTTACATGGTTTATATCCTTTCATAATTTCCATATAGTGTTGGGACTCAATTTTGTTTCTTTACTTGTTTTGAGTAGCCATTACTGGAGAGTACAAGGCAGAAATTGTCCCAATTTTGCCATGTTCCTGTAAGCCATTGGTGGAAGTTGCATCTTCATAAACCATGATTTCGTTGCTCATGCTGAAAGTTTTGTCCACTAGGTTGGCAATGTTATTGACGTACATAATGTTCCAAATATTTGGCACGTTCCTCTTCTGCTTCTGGTAAAAAATTGCGTATGTTCTATATGCATTATTTCTTCTGTCTGTATTTTAATATGTTATCATTCATCTTACTAGAATCAAGGTGCTCATGGTGCCATTTTACAACATCTGGATTTACTAAGGTGAATAATTCCATCATATCCTTGTGTTTTTGTAGCGCTCATTAATCATATCACAGTGGATTGTTGTATATCGAATGATAATACTTTTTACATGGTGTGAATAAGATTGTCAACTGACATGGAATTGCGGAAGCTAATAATTTTGTTTACTGATTACATTCATTTTGTTATAGTGTGGCTAATCCACCTGATTTGCGACAATGGACTCAAAGGGCTGAGACATTTGACAATCTTACTAATCCTGTTAGTTGCATACTCATTATTATTCCTCTTTAATATTTCATTTCCACCACATATTCATATGTATATGTTTTTTAATTGTTATTGCAGGTGAGAATTGCATTGGTTGGGAAATATGTTAGGATGCAAGATTCTTACTTATCTGTGGTGAAGGTGGAGATTTTTACCATGTTCGAGTATAGTGTATTTTATTAGAGCATGCTGTTTAACTTCCACCATCATTTATTTTTTGCCGAACAACTTAATCTATTTTTTTAAATATTAACTTTAGTATAATGTTTGCTTTTATTGGGATTTGACTTATTCAGCTTATTTGTTGCCTGGCAGGCTCTTTTGCATGCTTGTATTTCGTGTTTGGTTAAGCCACAAATTGATTGGATTGCAGCATCTGATCTTGAAGATGATACCAGTGTAAGATTGATTCATATCTCCTGGTTTCGCACATGTATGGTATCATCATTTTTTTGTGCAGGCACCAGAAACTCATGCAACGGCATGGCAGACCCTTAGGGTAATAGCTCCATCTCAATCTTTGTGCGGTCTATATTGCTTCACATTCATAGTCTTGTATATAAAGAAGGGCTGCTGGTTATTCTTTAGCTCATCATGAGAGGCACTCGTCTGTGAGGAGATATGCTACTACAAGAAGTTTTGTTAAACCTTTATTGTTGTAGCATTGTACTGTAACCGTGGAAATTGATATCGCAGAACGCAGACTGTGTCCTAGTTCCTGGTGGATTCGGAGATCGGGGTGTAAAGGGAATGATATTAGCTGCAAAATATGCCAGAGAGAATAAAGTTCCATATCTTGGGATATGCTTAGGAATGCAGATATCTGTAATTGAGATTGCCAGAAATGTAAGGCGCTGTAAACAACACTAGTCGGATTTTTTATTTCTTGACCATTCTGTATGTCTTTGCCTCGATAGGTTTTAGGTTGGGAAGAGGCAAACAGCACAGAGTTTGATGATCAAACCCCAAAGCCTGTTGTGATTTTCATGCCAGAGGTACTGTCAGTACATACCAGCATTTTTGAGAAATTCTCTTTATGAACATATTGAACGTTATTGTATCTTACAGGGATGTGTTGCTTACAAAGGGGGCACGATGAGACTTGGCAGCCGTAGAACATTGTTTCAAACACCAAAATGTTTGACAGCAAAACTGTAAGAGTCAAGTCATTTTTTCCTTACAAGATGTGCTGAATCTACCAAAATATTAGGCCTTCATGCGTAATATTTTTTGAAATACTCCAGGTACCATAATGTAAAGCACGTGGATGAGCGACATCGGCACAGATATGAGGTGAAATTATTGATTTTTTGTTTACCATGCTAGTCACAGCCTGCACTGAAGCCTCCATTTCAACTCAACTTTAGGTGAACCCAGAGATTGTAGGAGTTTTAGAAGAATGTGGCTTAAAGTTTGTTGGCAAGGATGAAAGTGGTGATCGGATGGAGGTCCATCTCTAGCCTCTGTTTCATTGTCATTTATTTTGAAAAGTATGTTGCTAATTCGTCAAACCCAACGCAGATTTTGGAGTTAACTGGCCATCCGTTTTACGTGGGGGTTCAATTTCATCCCGAATTTAAATCTCGCCCCGGAAAACCCTCTCCTATATTCTTAGGTAACGTTTGATTCTGTGAACAACATGTTTATACATTCAATGACTCCAAATTGGTGCTTTATTTTTGCAGGTTTCATATTGGCCGCAATCGGACGATTGGATCAATATCTCCACAAACATCAAAATGGAAGCTTGTAGGAAAACATATGAGGTACTTAATAAGTTTCACAGAAGCATGCTTTCTTATTATCCCATGCATTATGTAACAGTCCATGCCCTGGATGCAGTAAAAACGATGGAATTGGATGGGATAATCAGTTCCATGATAATATTAACTGTTCACAAAAATCTGCTGCAAAAAAACCTCGTTTTTTTCGTGTTCGTGTTGACTGCTGCTTGACGTAGGAGAAAGACACTGGATAATACATGTGTGTATGCATTATGTTTTTGCTAGAATGGCATGCAACCCTTGATGGGTGTAGTTTATGATGAATTTAAGCAAGTTTGTTTGTCCAACTTTAAAGACATCACAAGTGTTCTTTATTATACTGAGTTTTGTCATATTCATATAAACTGTTATTTGTCTGATTTTTTTATTGTCCAAAGGATGGGATTTAATGTAGTAATCATAAGGTAATGAACATATCTTGACTCATGAAATTCATTATCAGTGGCATATTCGTAAATAAAGTTAAGATGGAGCCCGATTTATTACAAGGCGGTGGATCATGGATGGAAACCCTTTTAAGTAAAAATATCGGCTTTAGTATTTAGTTTCACATGAAGAAGGATCCGATCCTCTTCGTTGTTCCTCACCTCAGGAAATCCTTAGAGAAATCGACGGAGTGATTATCCGGAGATTATTTGATAATCGGGAAGCCGATCGTTCTGCAATTCGATTTTGTTTTTTATTTTCATTTTTCGGTTCAATAAACGATGTCGTTGAGGCCTAACGCGAGGACGGAGGTTCGCCGTAGCCGATACAAGGTTTCGGTGGATGCTGAGGAGGGGCGGAGACGTAGGGAGGACAATATGGTGGAGATCCGGAAGAATAAAAGGGAGGAGAATTTGTTGAAGAAGCGTCGTGAGGGGCTTCAGGCTCAGCAGTTTCCGGCCATGTCAACTTCTCCACAGCCTGATAAGAAGGTACTAATTGAGTTTTAGGTACTTGGTTTAACATGATCCAAATGGGTTGGATCTGATCGGATTGGAGTGGATTGATTGCTTGATCGTCTTATACTTTGTGTCCTGGATTTGTTTTTCCATCCCCTTAGTTAGAAAGTCTCGCATCTATGGTCGCTGGGGTTTGTTCGAATGATGCTGCTCTGCTGCTTGAGGCGACAACTCAGTTCCGTAAACTTCTCTCAATAGGTAAGCAGCTATTTGTTTGTTTTTCATTGTTGTTGGTGTTGCTAATGTTGAATTACTACTCTCTGTTTGGATGTTATGCTTTTCCAGAGCGTAATCCCCCAATTGAGGAAGTAATACAGTCCGGTGTTGTTCCGCGCTTTGTTGAGTTTCTTGCTAGAGATGATTATCCGCAACTTCAAGTAATCTAACAAGTTTTATTAATGATTCTGTGATTATTTTAATATCATAATTTGCCATTTTGTATTTTACAACATTTTTTACTATACATTAATTTGGTATTCTAGTTCGAGGCTGCTTGGGCCCTCACGAACATTGCCTCTG
Source organism: Utricularia reniformis (assembly GCA_009725065.1). NCBI lineage: Eukaryota > Viridiplantae > Streptophyta > Magnoliopsida > Lamiales > Lentibulariaceae > Utricularia > Utricularia reniformis. The sequence continues at coordinate 599,495 of RWGZ01000332.1, read as the reverse complement.
GAACATCAGACAACACCAAGGTTGTGATTGATCATGGGGCTGTTCCAATTTTTGTTAGGCTTCTTAGCTCTCCAAGTGATGATGTGCGCGAGCAGGTGCATAATTTATCATCCAAGTTAACCACCTTCAGTAGCAATTTTTCTTTGCTTAGTATGATTTTCACCAGTGATGTATGTAGGCTGTTTGGGCTTTAGGAAATGTTGCTGGTGACTCACCAAAATGTCGTGATTTTGTCCTTGGTCATGGAGCTTTAATGCCTTTACTAGCACAATTTAATGACCATGCCAAGCTATCAATGCTGAGAAATGCAACATGGACATTGTCTAACTTCTGTCGGGGAAAGCCGCAACCACAATTTGTGCAGGTTTGCTGTTATGTTGCTTTCTTTATTTTAATTTTTTTCGTTGATCTGAAAATTAAATGATCAGGTTAGAGCAGCTATACCAACTCTTGCTCATCTTATACATTCAAGTGATGACGAAGTCTTGACAGATGCATGCTGGGCACTTTCCTATTTGTCGGATGGTGTCAATGATAAAATCCAAGCTGTAGTTGAGGCTGGTGTATGCCCTCGTCTGGTTGAGATTTTAATGTGAGTACAATCAGTGGTACTACTTATATAATTATTGCCTGAAAATTGTAGTTAGTTAATTATTGCATTATTTCAGGCACCCTTCACCATCTGTTTTAATACCTGCATTGCGCACAGTTGGTAATATTGTGACTGGTGATGACATCCAAACTCAGGTATGAGCTATGATGTCCTATACTTTAGTGACTGTAAACGTTAAATTTCGCTTTAACTCTGATATATTAGTGTTTAATTTTTTTGTTGCCTGACACTTTGTTTGGTGACCGTTTAGTTTCTTATGTAAGTTATTATTTTATTTCAATGTAATTTTTATCAGTTTTCATTATATATATTACATACTTCCATCTAAAGAGAGAATGATATTGTGAATGGTCCTGTTAGCTTCTTTTTTGCAAAAGGGCAATACATGGTAAAGAAATTAGCTCATCTTTTAATTCCAAACTAACTATCATTTTTAAATTTTTCATAGGTTATTATTGATAACCTGGCTCTTCCATGTTTGCTTAACTTCTTGACTCAAAATTACAAGAAAAGTATCAAGAAGGAGGCTTGCTGGACTATATCCAATATCACTGCTGGGAATAAGGATCAGATCCAGGTATGGTTTTAGAGAGATTCTATAAATTATGGGGTTTCCTGATTGTCGTGTGGGGTGGACATTATTTTTCTTGTGATATGCCATATGATATTCACATCTTTTGCAAATTTTTCTTTTTCTAATATGTTTCCTAATGCAACTATTACTCGGTTTGTGCAGGCTGTGATTGAGTCTGGTATAATATCTCCCCTTGTTCATCTACTTCAGCATTCTGAATTTGAGATAAAGAAAGAGGCTGCCTGGGCTCTTTCGAATGCCACATCTGGTGGAACCCATGAACAAATCAAGTATAGTTAATTTCTGTTTTTAACCTTTGACCTTTATGTTTCACATCATATGGACCGAAAATAACCCATTTTTCTTAGGTTTTTTGTTCGTGAGGGATGTATCAAGCCGCTCTGTGATCTTCTAGTCTGTCCTGATCCAAGAATTGTGACAGTTTGCTTGGAGGGCCTTGAGAACATCCTCAAGGTTGGAGAAGCTGAAAAGAATCAAAGTAATACAGGGGATGTGAACGTGTTCGCCCAGATGATTGATGAGGCGGAAGGTCTGGAGAAGATTGAGAATCTTCAGAGTCATGATAACAACGAAATTTACGAGAAGGCAGTTAAGATTCTTGAAACATATTGGCTAGAAGAGGAGGATGACCAATTGGCATCAAGTGATACCGCCCAACAATCCGGCTTCACCTTTGGAGGTGCTGAAAATTCTGTCCCATCAGGTGGCTTCAAATTCACTTGAGGTAATCTTTTCACTTATTTTTTTCTAAATAAAGTTGTTTGTCCTCATAAGCAATTTGAAATTCATATTTTCATACCGGTCGGTGTCAGTATTTGTTTGGGATTATGGGTTTTTTCCCACCTCTTAAAATAATATGACTAACTAGAGATGCGGGTTGCACTAAGATCATGTGGTTGGGTACTTAGAATGGTGTTTGAAATGCAATCCCACGATGGTGATGCCTAGTTATAAGAGAAGTAATTAGTTTGATCTAATTTTTTTCACTTATGGTATGTATTTGGTTGTATTGAATTTGTACAATGTACAGGCACGGTTTCGATGTCAGTGGCTGGATGACATGTTATTTGGGGTTGTTGAGAGTCTCGTGTGTGTCAAGGGTCGAAATTGGGAGATGGGAATGAAGAAAGTTGGCCAGGTATTATTCTCCTTATTTTATTTATGAGTCATGGAAATTGATTATTTTGCATGTCCCAACCAAATAAGCAAAGTGAGTCGGTTGTATTTATGTATGATTTGATGCGTTTGTTGTATACATATTACATACCTTTTGTGAACACACGTTTTAAGATATTATGTGTTTTTTATATTATTTTATTACATGGTTCCCGTGAGTGTCTATGTCCCTATTTGACGCTGACATTTCTATTCACCTTCCCATCTTAGATTTTGTAGAAGATTCTAAACGTTAAAAATAGTATTATAAGTTACAATTATATGCATCCATATATTACAAGAAGTTGTGATGTCATGTTTTTTGTATATTTTATAATATCACGAATATTTAAATCATTTAATATATTTCATCAGTGAATATTTAAAAGTGTAAATATTTCAGACTTTGAAAATAGCACAAATACGTTTTCATCTTGTTGAAATTTTAAAGGAAATATCCCCTTCTAGGGGTTTATTTGGGTTATCGAATATATACTAATTTGGTCCAATATTGTATTTTAAAATAGTGAATATTGTTTTAGTGCGGATAGCAAATATTGTAGTCCGTTATCCACATAAGCAGTTGATTTAAGATTAATATTAAATATATTCTTAATTTAATTTTAATATTAAATATATTTTTAAATTTTAATTTAAGATTAATATTATAATTATAATCTTCATGTTAATATTAATATTCATTTTATTATTAATATTAAAATAATAATAACAACAAAATTGATAATTAATACCAATATTTTTATGGGATAGTTCTATCCAAAAATTTTATATCTATCATGTCATCATCATAAAAACTTGGTTGTTCAGGTGGTGCACTGGACTTTCCATGTACCCTATGTCTTCAAAACCTTTCCCTATCACGGTTCATCGGAGGCGGTTTACTGGGATTAGGGTCTGGTGAGTATAGCGGGATCTGGTACTGAACTTGATAATGTACAGGATGACGAGACAGTTGATCTCTATATGGATAACTTATAGAAGGGTATTACTGAAAACCCATAAATTAATTGTCCGCACTAAAACAATATTCAATATTTTAAAATACAATATTCAGCCAAATTAGCCATCAAATATATTTATCTATATATAATTATAAAAAACAAATATTTTTTTATCTATTTTGACTATTTCACTTTTATTTGTGAAACAAATATTGAAATTTGGGAACTTGTTATTTGATTAAATGGTTAAAATTGCTAAAATAGTACAATATAATTTTATTTTTGCATGATTTTGAAACATCGGATACTTATCTACTTACTTTTTTCCTTAGTATATTTAAAATCTCGTTATTGATATTTCTATCCGCATACATTTGTGAATTGTGACAATATAGATTATCATTTATTATCACCCAATTACCCATGAATTTTTAAATTTGTGATATCTTAATAGACTATAATTATTCGGATACTTTGTAGGATTACAATCGTAATTTATAACATTTGCATATATCAAATACCATAGTTTTAAAAAAAGATCAATGAGTGATGTTTCTTATTATTATTTCCCAAACATTAAAATAGTGTAAATACGGTATCTCCGAATTTTGTAAATTGCATGAAAAACCCTCAAAATTGATGTAATGCGTATTGTTGAGCCCCAATTTTTAAAAGATGTAAATGAGATGCATCAAAATTTATGAATTGCATGGTTGACACCCGAAATTCTAAAACCGTTTATATTTGACTATAGCATTAATTAATATTTTAAATATATATATATAGTTTGTATTTTACCTCTTTACCTTAAAAAAATGTAATGATTATACTTATAAACATTGAAAATTTTAAAATAACACATAAATTGTCAAAAAGTACTCACATGAAAAAAGATGAAAACTGATACTATTTATCCTAATGTCATTCTTGAACAATTTTGAAACTTCGGATTCTTTGTATGCAATTTTCAAAGTTTACGAGCATCACATTTACACAATTTTAAACATCGTGGGTTACTATCGTAATTTTCTAAAAAATGAATATCTATAATATCGAAATATACTAATTGAAATACTGAAATTACAAAAAAATACGATTTACATGTTTTGACAATTTCAATTTGAGTTAGAACACTAAGGGTGTGTTCTGCACAAATTATGGAAAATAATTTATATAGAAAGATAAATAAAAACATAAACATAAATACAAATATAAATTATAAAGTGTTGTGTAATATTTTTAGAATGCACAAATAATGTATAAAAATATATGAGTGTTTAGAATAATTTATGAGTGTTCAAATATATGAGTGTTATGTTGTATAAATTTATGAGTGTTCTGTTGTATAAATATAATGATAATTATGTGTTAATCAAATTATTTTTTTATCCTTAGATTTAGTGAATAATAATTATTAATCAAAACTTTATCTGATTGCCATAAAATATGATATTCAATAAAATTATAATGGAGATGATGACTCAACTCTGCATCGTCTAAACCATAATTTCTCAAAAAACATATATTGAAATAAAAAAATCTTTTCTATTTTTGTCTAAATCATTACGTTTTTATAAACTTACATATAAACAATTGCGTCACGATTGTTTCTACTTACACAGAAATGCAGTGTTGGATATATGATGCACATATTGGATTTATCAATGTTTCATAATTGTCCGAAATTCCGTATCGGTACGGAGCGGTACGATCGATATACATCCGGTATACCAGCCGGTAATAAATTTTATTTTTTTTTAAATAATATTTAATTAATTTTTTAGGATCGAACCCGAAAAAACCGGAAATCGATCCTAATACCCGGTACCCGACGGTACCAAAAAAAATACCGATGAAGCCCCGGTATCGAGGGTATACCATTCGATATGAAAACATTGAGATTTATAATGAATCTCTCATTACTTGCGTAGAGTACGTCTTAAAACTTCAAATGATAAAAATTGTATAAAAAGATAAATAAGGATATTTTAGTCATTTAAAAACTAAAAGTATAAATTGAAATTAAAAATAAAATTTATGTTGTTTTTATTTGTAATTATAAAATTTAGAAATAGAAATTTTATTTATACAAAAGTAAAATAAAAAATATGATATATTATGCAATTTAGTTGATTTCTATTTTCCAAAATGAAAAAACAGAAACAAAAATGGTAGATAATATAAATATAGCATAACATGAATTTGAAATGTGATAAGCCGTAGGGATATAAACGTCAATAAATGAGATGTCTTGGAGGGATCACAGGTACACTAGTTGAAGCAAAACAGAAAAAAATGAGAATCTGACGGCTGACATCTTTTCACACGAGAAGTTGAATTTTGAAATCAAGGGGTATTACCGTCAATAAAAAAATGTAGAGTCAGCTAGGGTTCCGTGATACGATCGGACTGAGAGAAGAGCGTGGGACGTATAAAATTATTCCCATCCTACAAAAACTGCACAATTTGGCGGCTCATCTTTTTCATTTTTGCTTTTATTTATCGTCATCGTCCTGGATTTTGTTGATTCTGATGTAACGCTCAGCTTTTTTTTGAATCGGAGGAGCCTGATGATATGGATCGGAAAGTAGAAAAAGTGAGAAATCGGATGATCTTATGTATCGGAATGTTGTAA
>RWGZ01000332.1:573418-585451 GCA_009725065.1 Utricularia reniformis | reverse complement strand
AATGCGATAATTAAAACGGAAGTATTCGAATGTAAACTTAAAACATAGTTTGAAAACATCAAAGTCCGACAGCATAATTTAGAGTATTCTCCGAAGGACCGGACTCTATCATCGGACAATTGACGACCTCCTTCCCATGCCCCTCTCATACCTCGTCTGCGTCACCTACAAAATCTGTAAAGCAGTCACAATCTATTAAAGGAAACTTCACACACATTACACATTATCTTTACATTTCTTAATTACACCATATACACACACATGAGTCGTTTCTTTTAACCGTTTTCTTATTTCCCTCTTCTTTTACCCTTATCATTCTCATCATACTTTAACTTTACTGTTGCCGAGAGTAACATGCTCGGTGCATGTCCCGCCCAAGCCAACCGTTAGCTGTTGGATGACTAGACGGGCCATATGCTTCCCATCCCCTGGTGGGTACTTAGGCGCTACCCTTTTTCCACCAGGATCCGTTCTGCCCTTTTCGTACGTATCTTATCCTCTTTGGAACTTATCGTTCCCTTCATCAGGCATGACCTTCCTTTGGCGAATCGTGTACTAGGCACGATGCCGGGTTCGGTCGGACGGTCCATCCTCCCTCACCCCGAATATTATTAACATTTATCTCGTTCACTCGTGTCTTTTCCTTTCTTCCTTATTAACCCAATCCTATTCCCTAAGTCTGAACCTTCCCTTACTATATTGTGTTCACTCCGCTTACCGTTTGCTTTTGCTTGCTATAGTCTTTCCGCGCTTCACTGCATTTCGTAACATGTTTTAGTTACAAGAATTCCGATGTTATTATCCTAATGTTAACTACGCGATTACCGTAGACCTTACGTGTTCTTTTCCTCTCACGATCCGACCTCATCCCAGCATAGCGGTGTACGACACTTCCTCCCGTACAATGCCTCATATGGGGCCATGCCAATGCTGCTCTGAAAGCTTTTATTGTACGCAAATTCCACTAGTGGTAGGAAATCCTCCCTACCTCCCTTAAACTCCAACACACATGCCCGTAACATATCCTCCATCATCTGGTTGGTTCTCTCGGTCTGACCATCCGTCTGTGGGTGATAGGCTGTGCTCATGCATAACTGAGTTCCGAGCGATTTCTGTAAACTTTGCCAAAATCTAAACGTGAATCTCGGGTCTCTGTCTGATATGATGTTTACTGGAACTCCATGTAATTTGACTATGTTATCCACATATATTCTGGCTAGCCTGTCCACTCCGTACGTTGTCTTGATTGCTAAGAAGTGAGCCGCCTTCGTAAGACGGTCCACCACCACCCATATCGCGTCGTTCTTCCGTGGGCTCTTGGGTAGTCCTACCACAAAGTCCATGCCGATGCTATCTCATTTCCACTCTGGGATCTCTAAGGGTTGTAGCTCGCCTCCCGGGCGTTGGTGTTCGGCCTTAACTCGTTGGCAGTTTTCGTATTTGGCCACAAAGTTTGCGATCTCGTTTTTCATTCCATTCCACAACCAGTGCGTCTTTAGGTCCCGATACATCTTAATACTTCCTAGGGGAACTGAGAAAGCTGAACTGTGTGCTTCTGCCATAATCTTCTTCCTTAGCTCTGGCCGGTTTGGTACCCATACTCGCCCATTCATTCGGATTAGCCCATCGCTTCCTTTGCTTATTTCTGATTTATCGGTTCCGTTTCTCTCTTTTCGCGTTTCCGGTTTCTCAGGGTCTGATATCTGTGCTTCTAGAACTTCCTCCAGTATCCCTGGCTTCGCGGTAACCGTCCCTAGCATGACTGTGGTCGACTCTACCACTTCCAGTTGTAGGTTCTCCATTTCCCTTACCAACGTGTTGGCTAGCACGCCATGAGTCTTCCTGCTCAGTGCATCGGCTACCTGGTTTGCCTTTCCGGGGTGGTACTGAATGTCTAGATCGTAATCCTTTATCAGTTCCAACCATCTCCGTTGTCTCATGTTAAGCTCTCTCTGAGTGAATAGGTACTTCAAACTCTTGTGGTCGGTGAATATCTCACACTTCACACCGTACAGGTAATGTCTCCAAATCTTGAGTGCGAATACTACCGCGGCCAATTCTAAATCGTGTGTCGGATAGTTCAACTCGTGTATCTTCAATTGACGGGATGCATATGCTATAACTTTCCCTCCCTGCATCAGTACACACCCGAGTCCTTCCTTCGATGCGTCGCTGTATACCGTGAAGTCCTGTCCTGGTGTGGGTAATACTAGTATTGGTGCAGATGTCAATTTCGTTTTGAGACATTCGAAACTCTCTTCACATTTCTCATCCCACGTATACCTCGTTTCCTTTCGGGTCAGATTTGTCAACGGTTTAGCAATCTTTGCGAACCCTTCGATGAACTTTCGATAGTACCCGGCCAATCCTAAGAAGCTCCTTACTTCTCGAGCATTTGTCGGTCTGGGCCAATTCGTCACTGTCTCTATCTTTGTTGGGTCTACCGTCACCCCTCCTGCTGATATCACGTGGCCTAGAAAAGCTATGCTGTCCATCCAGAATTCACACTTGCTGTATTTGGCATACAACTTCTCTTGTCGGAGAGTCTGTAATACTATTCTCAGATGTTGCTCGTGTTCCTCCTGGTTGCGAGAGTAAACTAGGATGTCGTCAATGAACACCACCACGAACTTGTCTAGGTACTGACGAAATACCCGATTCATCAAATCCATGAAAATTGCTGGGGCATTAGTCAATCCAAACGGTACTACCGTGCATTCGTAATGGCCGTACCTCGTTCGAATGGCTGTCTTCGGTATGTCTCCTTCTCTTACTCGGACTTGATGATACCCTGACCTCAAGTCTAGCTTTGAGAACACCTTCGCGCCTTGTAACTGATCAAACAAGTCGTCGATCCTAGGCAACGGATACTTGTTCTTTATCGTGACCTTGTTTAACTCCCGGTAGTCGTAACACAGTCTCAACTCGCCGCTTTTCTTTCTAACAAATAACACTGGTGCTCCCCAAGGGGAGTTGTTTGGCCTAAGAAATCCTTTTTCCAGTAGCGACTCAATCTGCTGTTTCAGTTCCTGCATTTCTCTGGGTGCCATTCGGTACGGAGCCTTGGAGATCGGTTGTGTTCCAGGGAGTAGTTCTATCTCCATTTCCACCTCTCTTTGAGGTGGTTGACCCGGTAGTTCGTCAGGAAATACATCACTGTATTCACAAACCACTGGAACGGACTTCAATGGCGTCCCTTCCTTCACTGCCGTGACGAACGCTAACCAGTTCGATCGATCCTTATATTCCTCATCCTCACTCATAATCGGTTTTCCGACCATGTCCTTTCTCCCTTCCCACGGCGTACTAAACGTGATCGTACGTTCTCGACATCTCACCTGCGCATCGTATTTAGATAACCAATCCATTCCTAGTATGGCATCGAATCCCATATCCCCCAATTCAATCAAATCTGCCTCTGTTCGCACTGTGTCCACTTCCACCGTGCATCCTTTATAGATTCTATTTGCCTCCATAGCTTCGGATCCCGGTGTTTTTACTTTGATTTTAGCGTTACTTCCCATTATCCCAAACCGTTTCGCTAACTTCTCCGACACAAATGAGTGTGTCGCCCCACAGTCAAATAATACGAAAGCTGTAAAGCCGTTAATAAGTAGTGTACCTGCGACGACGTCTTCAGCCTCCGAGGCTTATTCCTTGTTTACAGCAAACACTCGAGCATTTCCAGTAATCCTCTCCCTTGCCCTGTTTTCGGTTACCCCAGTTTCGATCCTCCTCCTCTTTGGGCAATCTTTGGCAAAGTGTCCTTCCTGGACGCACTTGAAACAACTGTTGGTTCCTGCTCGGCACTCTCCAAAGTGATTCTTCCCGCATTTGGCGCACGGCGGTATGATCGGGGGTCCTTGTGCCGATCCGAAACTTTCCGTAGTGACCTTTCTTTTCCATTCTCCCCATCCCTGAACCTCGTTTCTCGCAGAGTTTCTGGTGCGTTCCTTATCCATTCTCCGCAATCCTAAATCTACGCGGACTGCCGCCGCCACCAAACTCGAGAATTATTCGTCGTCGCTGCCATACATAGTCAGTTTCACCTTCTCGTTCAGCCCTTCTGTAAAGCGGTGCATCTTTTCCTATTCGCTCCCCATGATCTCGGGGGCGTACCTGCCTAGTTCTATGAATTCCTGCATGTACTCCATTACGGGGCGGTTTCCTTGAGTCAATCTGTCGAACTCGGCCCTTTTATCTTTCTTAAGTCCCTTCGGCACGTAGTAATCCAAGAATGCATTCTTAAACTTCTCCCAAGAGATGGGTCCATCCTTCAGTAGTGAGGCCGACACGCTCCCCCACCATCGGGCAGTGCTACCGTCGAACCATAGCAGGGCCAATCCTGCCCGAAGCTCCTCTGGGGCTTCGATCAGCTCGAACTTCTCCTCAAGGCGGATAATCCACGCCTCCGCGTCCCCCATCTTATCCCCCGTGAAGCTGTTCATCCCAGCCTTCTTTAATGCCTCGTTGTAGTACATTCTACCCCTCTCGCGTCTTGCCACTGGTTCCATTTGCGCGGAGTTTCCCCTCTCCGTCTGTCCCTGTCTTATTGCGCTAACTAGGGAACTCGCCATGGTCTGGAACAGATCCCTGAAACTTTCCTGGCTAAACATGAGAGGCGTCGATGAATCCGCAAACGGAGTCTCTGTCGCCGGTGCCTGCTCTGATGCATTGCTATCCTCCTCTCGGTTTCCATGTGCTCTCGTCCTAGGCGCCATTCCTACATTAAACTTTCGTTATATCTATGCCTACTCATGTCATCCGTTAAATTCTATGACAATCCCTTCCTATGGTCGGTTGTCCTCCTACGAGTTTCCTAGACTCATCTACGTAGGACCGCACCGTTACCGGTTTAGTAACGATGTAACGCTCTGATACAATTTGTAACGACTCTAATTTGGGCCTAGCTGTTTTGTTTAAATGTGATAATTAAAACGGAAACATTCGAATGTAGACTTAAAACATAGTTCGAAAACATCAAAGTTCGACAGCATAATTTAGAGTATTCTCCAAAGGACCAGACTCTATCACCGGACAACCGACGACCTCCTTCCCATGCCCCTCTCATACCTCGTTTGCGTCACCTACAAAATCTGTAAAGCGGTCACAATCTATTAAAGGAAACTTCACGCACGTTACACATTATCTTTACATTTCTTAATTACACCGTATACACACACATGAATCATTCCTTTTAACTGTTTTCTTATTTCCCTCTTCTTTTACCCTTATCATTCCCATCATAATTTAACTTTACTGTTGCCGAGAGTAACATGCTCGGTGCATGTCCCGCCCATGCCAACCGTTAGCTGTTGGATGACTCGACGGGCCATATGCTTCCCTTCCCCGGGTGGGTACTTAGGCGCTACCTCTTTATCCACCCGGATCCATTCAGCCCTTTTCGTATGTATCTTTTCCTCTTTGGAACTTATCGTTCCCTTCATCAGGCATGCCATTCCATTGGCGAACCGTGTACTAGGCATGATGCCGGGTTCGGTCGGACGGTCCATCCTCCCTCACCCTGCGTCTTATTAACATTTATCTCGTTCATTCGTGTCTTTTCCTTTCTTCCTTATTAACCCAATCCTATTCCCTAAGTCTGAACCTTCCCTTACTATATTGTGTTCACTCCGCTTACCGTTTGCTTTCGCTTGCTATAGTCTTTCCGCGCTTTCCTGCATTTCGTAACAGGTTTTAGTTACTCGAATTCCGACGTTATTATCCTATTGTTAACTATGTGATTACCGTACACCCTACGTGTTCTTTTCCTCCCACGATCCGACGTCGAGACGTGACGAAAACACTTAAACTTAGTATTTCCGCGATAATTTACTTCTTTCCTCGAAATTCGTGACAATTCTGTGCTAGAAATCCGAATCCGCTACAATTTCACTTTAGAACCAAAATCCGCGATAATATTATGCTTCAAAGATTTTTCGCGACAATTTGTTCTTGTTCCTTTTCCGCGACAATTTCTCTTCACCGAAAATGCGTGATAATTCCCATCATCACCCAAATCCGCGACAATAATGCTCTTCGAAAAATCCGCGACAATAATCACTCCAGAAAATCCGCGACAATACTTGCCTACCCGAAATCCGCGATAATAATGGCTTATGGAGAAATCCGCGATAATTTTCCTTCTTCGCAACAATTTTCGGATTTTTGTGTCTTAATGATGATTAACTCGTTTTTGGGCCTCCCCACCCCTATTTATAGACATCCTAACTTTTATAATTCACACTTTAACCCCTCCTTCCTTTGATTTTGACCCCTCCTCTATCTTTTACTTTACTTTTCCATTTTTTCGTTTCCTTTTACGTTCTTTCGTTCCCGTATCCCTCGTTATCCCTTGTTTAGACTTTATCGCTACATTCCCTACTATTTGTTCCATCATACCTTTTTCCTGGCTATTACAGGTTTACTATTCGAATATATGGTTGGTATATTTCTTATCCTCTTGTAATGTGCATTTCAGATATTCTATTCAGTTTGCATAATTGGAACGTTGGATGTGTGTGAAATTGATATATATTCGTCTAGACGTACTTATAAATGTTATAGATGGTGTAGATTGATTTTAAATGTTGTTTGGGTTTTAAAATAACGGCGAACTTTCAACGTTTCAATATGTGTTTTCTGATATACTGAGTTGTAGTATTCTATGTAATGTGTTTTATTTCACCGTTGGATTACTCTGAAATTTGCGTATATTATTCATGACACATTGTGATGTGTTCCCATGGTGGAGATCAGTTTCAGTAATTATTTCGCTGTTCAAATTATCGACGGACAAACAATGCTTCTTATTATTCAAAATCAGGTATTTTTGGAATTCTAATATGGATATGATTATTTTATCTTTAGATCGTTGTGAGACTTATATATATTGATCAAGACGGATTATCAATGTTCTGAACAGTCTTCGTTGCTAAAAGTGTAGTTCGATTGATCTTATTTATTTCGGATTTTAAATTATGTAATCCAAAGAAGATGGATTTCTATATTTTATGGATTGAGACGATGTGGATTTTATGATAATATGATAATCTCTTCGTATTGGTAGTCTTTATGGTATCTTCTGAATTGTTTACTAGGTGACTCGTATGTATTATCATCCTAAGTTGGTAAATTGTTATGATATAGTATCAAGATTACATTTTTATTTTTGAACTGAATCACTCAAATGATTGATTATAATAGTACTACAATTATATTTTTATCAAGATCTGGTTATATTCTGAAATTCTTATCTTTTTGGTATTATCTCCGGTAACTTCACAATGATTGACGAAGAGATTTTTATGTCTTATTATGATATTATTCTTCATCATGTGAAAAAAAGAAATTATCAAGGATTTGTGATTTTCATAATTTTTGACTGTCGGTTATCGCCACCTTAACAACGAGTTATTTAATCCATATAGAATCTTATGGATAACCTGAAACTCACAGGAAAGATTACAAAGCGATATATGAAGTAAAGTTGTTTGTCTCCTCCGAGACACGCAAGTTGCGGAATTAACGTTCTTATTTATGATCAGAATAGTCAGAGAATTTTCGTATGGATGACACAAGGGTGATCTATTACCAAGGACTCAATCAATACTTTCAGAAGAACCCCCGGTCATCGAAATCATTACTCAGCCTTCTCGAGCAGGAATTCATATGGGATGGCATCTATTAGCTACCTACTTCCTTGGTGTTTATCAAAATTTTTTGAATTCAAAAGAACATGCGGAAGCTTGCCTTTGTATGTATTCAGTTTGTTCATGATTAGAGAATATTTGAAAGAGCGCAATATATCATTATCNCTTTGTATGTATTCAGTTTGTTTATGATTATAGAATATTTGAAAGAGCGCAATATGTCATTATCAAAGACTATGATGCAGAATTTTTCGGTTTTCAGCTATGAGCATATTTATCTGGTTATATATTAGAAGAAATTGATATCACGGAATATTCTTCTTCTCTATGGAATTCAATCAAGAAATTTTATTAAATCCTTTATATGTTTCAGACATTTTATCTATGGTTTCGGTGGTTTAAGTTTCGATACTCAGAGTCCAACGAATGTTAAGGCAACTTGATGGATTATTTATCGATATAGATTTAATGCATTTAAATCGAAAAGTGGAAAACATGCCTTTTGAAAACATACCATTGTTGTCAAAAAGGAAGTTGTTGTGGAAAAGAAAGGAGTCGAAACCAAAGAATTAATTATAGTAATAAATGGAGACACTACAAAAACGGCCATTAGAGAAACGATCAAAATGTCACACAAGTTAGCTATCACCGAATAACCATGGAAAACATGAAGTTTCTTTAGAGTCAACATGAAATTCCGATGTAGACTCTTGTTCTTGGATGATAGTCTTGTCTTCTAATCAGGTGAAGAGTATATTTATGTGTCGACACTCTCATTCAGTAATCAAGGCATCCTTAATGGTTATACGAACTATCCGGGTCTTTTACCCATCATTCAAGGAGATTTGAGTATTTCGTGAAGTAGTCGTTTCACCCTGGTTTCCATGTTGTTTGAGAAATATTACATGTCTTCATCGATTAAATCTCCTTATTTCGATCGTGTGGGTCTGCTTTAATGAGGTACCATATAGTTTACATAATGGCGATTATAACGAAAACCAACAGAGTTTCGCAACCCTCGGAATTTTATTTGAGGATTTGCAGTTAAAGAGCATTATTAGACTAAGGAAATTGGATTAAACTCTATTTGATTGTCATATTTTTTATAGCAATGAGCATATCGTGAATGATGTATCTAATTGTTGTTCTTAATCATCCGAAATGGTATTCGTTCAAAATAGTCTTAATTATCCGGAATGGTATTCGTCCAGAATAATATTTGTAAGGACTTCAAGCAATTGGTTATTAGTCGTAGCATCACCGTATCTGCCATTGGTGATTAATTGATCATTCCAAATTCCTTTATGGAGTTATCTATCAAGGTTACTTGTTTGGAGTTATCTATCGTGAAGGGGACATCGAATTTATATATTTTGTTAATTGCCCATAATGGTATTCGTTCGGAAATTTATTTTTATGGAACTCCCTTTCTTCAAATTTATTTTAATGATCATTTGGAACAGTATTATTCCGGAAATGTATATTTATGGGACTCGCCCTCTTAATTCACCTACGACATTATTGAGTTGAACTATTAAGCCCCGGCCATTACATTTTATGCTAGTCGGATTTAAGAACAGTTGTTGCTCCTAAAGGATCTATTTTCTCCTAATATCTTTGGGAGATAAAAAAATATTGAGTAATTTACTGGTGGTATTCGTAGTGGTGGATTTTCTTATCATCTCTTATAATGATATTCTAAAGTATTGCTTTATATTTGTTCGAGCCGATTCTATCCAAGCTTCATTTGATGATGAAGTTTCCTATCTCATCATGTATCGGAAAGATGAAAGGGAACCCGGAGTTATCACCACATTCTTGTTGTAATATCATGTGCCAAATCGGTATAGAAGGCTCTAGTGCGAAGAAACCAGTTTGGATTGTGGATGTTTTATCAGAAAACATGAGTAGATTCAAATGATGTGGTCTTCTTGGAAGTATAAAAAAAACGATAAGCAGATGAAACATGCGGTTATTAAAGCAGTTTGAAATGGAGAATTGTCATAGTGTTGTTATTCAGGTTTGAAATGGAGATGTCAACATAGATTGAAAATGATTCATTAGAAGAAGCAGAAGTTCTCCCGGAAAAAGAAAAGGCAATTGATGAATATGTTGGAAGTTTGTTGCAAGCATGACTCATCAAGCTTGTAAGATACGTATATTGGATCACGAATCAATTGGTTGTTCCAAAGTTGAATAATAGCTGGAGAGTTAGTATGATGATTGATTAGAGGTGCGATTTTGAGTTTCTTAATTATGCCTTTAGTTTTTAAGAATGAGGTAACCACGTATCAACCTAGGTAGATTCATATTTAAGGATACTATCGATGAATGTTTGGAAGTCTACATCAAGGAATGCAAACAAAGAGTGGACGATGCGGAAATCATGTTAAGCATATGAACGAATGTTTTAGTATCCTGCGAAAGTATCGAATTATGTTCAGCTCTCCTAGATGGGCTTTTGTGAGAAAGGGGAGGAATGTTCTTGGTCTTATGTTTCTGCAAGATGAATTGAAATTAATATTGTTCAATGTCGATTAGCTTGTGAAAGTTTGATGGAGTATTTGAGTAAAGAATCGTTAATGTCGCCACCTTTCCCTGGGGAGCCGTTGGTTTTATAGTTTGTACTGTCAAGAGAAGTTTTGAGAAAGCTGACTTGGTTAGACACAATGACAAATAGCATCGGTCAGTAAATTATGTTAGTAGGAAACTACCAATGGCCGAATCTATATACACTTACATTAGTTCTATTCGGGAAGGAGAACTAAGATCATTTGAGTGTGAATTTTACAAAATGATAGTATATATAGAATATTAACTGGCAAGGAGAAACCGGTTAATTAGTTTCTTTCAGTGAATCATTCTAAAGAATTCAGATATGATGTCGTAATATTACCGATAGACACTGGGGACTTATGACTACAAACACCTGGTCAATATGGAAGGACATGAGGATGTTATGAGGGTTTTAAATTGAAGTGATAATATCATGATTGTGATCCGTTAACCAGTAATAGTGACGAAGCAAATACAAGGAATCTAGAGTTTATTCCACTTGGAAACTTATTGAAGGGAGTGAAATCTATTGTTATGAGAATCATTCCTACATATTCTAGATTAGCAGGACGTCGTGCCTATCTATTCAAGGAATTCATGTATCTCTTGCACTTATTATTTCCTATTTATCGGAAATTGAATCAGTGTCAACAATTTGTCTATCGGAATATGGGGGATCAGTATATTAATTCTCCTTACTATCAAGAAAATTGAGATGAGTAAACATGTTGGCAAGTTGTACTTTGAATGTGATATTTCGTATCGGATTACATCGGTGGAAAGAAAATGAACGTATAAGATCGCAAATATAAGGGGGGAGGAGCTGCCACGGACTTGGCATATTTCCAATTTGTGCAAGTATTATGTATAGACGTGACTCATTGATCTTTTTAAAATAAAAATTTTCCCCTCTTTTTTGTGGTCATATTCTAATTCTTTAAGTATCTTTTTTTACGACATGAATTCAATCGACTAGGGGACTGGTAAGGTAGGAGTAGGTCCATCGCATTTTAGTACGAAGGAGGATGAAATAAATTAAATAGGTTAGATTAGAAATGCAATGTACCACCTATCTTATAGTCGATCATTTTCAAACTCCTCAAATTAGATACTGCGTCAAAATATTTTGAACATGATGAGTCTTCGTGTCCGTGGCAGAATCGTCTGTACATAATTACTGTTGGAATATGTTAAGGGGGCCGTTTATTGTGACATAGTCGGCTTAGAACCGAGCATTTTTCCGTGGCAAATCAGGGTGCAAGTATATATCTGACTCATCCATGACACGCCGGCGAGGATCGCGCCCGCGTCGGAGGCCGGTCCATTTCCGCATGGCACCGTCTTATGGACGGGCCGAGGAAGTAATGATGTCGTCTTATGGATGGGCCAAGGAAGTAATGATGCCGTCTTATGGACGGGTCGAGAGTGTGATGGCACCGTCTTATTTACGAGCCAAGGAAGTAATGACGCCGTCTTATGGACGGGTCGAGAATGTGATGTCCCCGGGTGCAAGTATATACCGGCGGCGAGAGTGTGATGGCCCCGTGATCTTATCTAAAAATGTTTTGGATATTTATTTTTAGATCAGTCAATTTTATGATTAATTCGTAAAATGTGTTGTTGTGGGGACATGAGCAATATACGAGGTTGGGCCCACAATGTGTGGGCTTACGTCCTCGGGAGAGCGAAGCTCTACCTGGGTTTTCACTATAATAATCGAGCGATACAAATACAATGAGGTGACGGCAATAACATAGATGAAACCGGCTCGTGAAATAATCGAAAATACTGCACGATAGTGCGGAAAACACTGTACGCTGAGCGC
>RWGZ01000332.1:389446-569887 GCA_009725065.1 Utricularia reniformis | reverse complement strand
GCATAAAATAATAAAATGAAGACATATTCTTAATTTTATTTACAAATAGTTCCAGACTTTTATTCCTAAATTTCAGTTTTGAAAGGAACGTTTTCCAAATCTGAAAATAAAGTTTTGACTAGTTCTTTTATTTATTTGTAAAATCCAATTCACTTTTATGATTACGTAGAAAATGATTTCAGTAATCATTTTTAAAAAACATGCAAAAACCAGTTTTTCAAAGTTTTGGCATCCTGAATTACGGTAACTATAATGTAAGTTTTTACATGCATGCACAATACTCTTCTTAAAAATAAAACGATGAAACCTGGAATAAGATGATAACTGATATTACCCGGGAATATTCTCTTGTGTCCGTCCTTACCCGGGAGCTCGTCCGACGTGGTTATTAGTATTTTCGGTATTTTCATATTTTTATCGGATGCATTCTCAAGTGGTATTCTCGTAATTCTGGCTCCCTGGGCCCCGTAGAAAGTTTCTGTGAGCATTTTGAGATGTTTCGGGTCATTTCGGCCCCGGACGGGGCCAGGGGTATTTTCGTAATTTGCCACCCGGGAGCCCACCGGTCGGGTGCAATGATGTTATGTGGCTGCGTATTCGCTATCTGAAGGCAAAGAACTGACATACGAGGTTCTCAGGAATTTTCTGATCGCACTTCCGACTAATGTCTGGTCCGGATTGGTTCCCGAGGCTTCGAGATTGATCTTATCTAAAAATGTTTTGGATATTTATTTTTAGATCAGTCAATTTTATGATTAATTCGTAAAATGTGTTGTTGTGGGGACATGAGCAATATACGAGGTTGGGCCCACAATGTGTGGGCTTACGTCCTCGGGAGAGCGAAGCTCTACCTGGGTTTTCACTATAATAATCGAGCGATACAAATACAATGAGGTGACGGCAATAACATAGATGAAACCGGCTCGTGAAATAATCGAAAATACTGCACGATAGTGTGGAAAACACTGTACGCTGAGCGCGACCGGTGCTGTATGATAGTGCAGAAAACACTGTACGCTGAGCGCATTCACGCGAACAGGTTGGAGTTCTCGCGACTGGTGACTGCAGGGAGGAGTTCTCGCGACTGGTGACTGCAGGGAGGAGTTCTCGCGACTGATGACTGCAGGTATGAGTTCTCGCGACTGATGACCAGAACAGGGGTAGTCACGCGAACTGGTTAGAGTTCTCGCGAATAGTGACTGCAGAGGGGAAATCTCGCGATTTTGGGCGAAAATCTTACCTTGGGAGATGCAAAAAGGATCCAACCCCTTTCTCAATGCCTTAGGACCTCTATTTATAGAGAAATGTAGCCCAAAATACAAACCTTGGCCCAAGAGTCCAATTAACTTTAATTAAATTAGATTAAGCCCAAGTCACCCTAATTAATCTCCAATTAAATTANAATCTCGCGATTTCGAGTGAAAGCCTTGCCTTGGGAGATGCAAAAAGGATCCAACCCCTCCCTTCATGCCTTGGGACCTCTATTTATAGGGAAATGGAGCCCAAAATACAAACCTTGGCCCAAGAGTCCAATTAATCTTAATTAAATTAGATTAAGCCCAAGTCACCCTAATTAATCTCCAATTAAATTAGAACAAAGGCCGCTCCGCAATATAACCTCTGAAATGCATCCCGATCCAGGATTAGGCGAGAATATAGATGAGAAAATAACGGAGGACCCCGTAAAATAACCCACTGCTTCCGGGTAGCGAATACATAATCATATAACTTCATCGTACCTGACCGGTGCACTCCCGGGTGGCAAATGACGAAAATACCCCTGGCCCCGTCCGGGGTCGAAATAACACGAAATGTCCCAAAATGCTTACAGAGATTTTATACGGGGTCCAGCGAGCCAGAATAGCGAGAATACCACTTGAGAAAGCCACCCGGTCAAAATACCGAAAATACCGAGAATACCGAAAATACCAATAATACCGAAAATACCAATAACTGCGTCGGACGAGTCTCCGGGTATGGATAAGTGCAAGAAATATACCCGGGTAATATCACTACTCAACATCGCCTTCGGGTAATCACCGCTACTTATTCTTCTTTTGAAAACACTTACCCATTAGTTGCTCTTTTTTCTTATATCCTATCATTCTTAACATCGACAATCCGAGAAAATCTTTTTTTCCAAGGAGAAATCTAAGCACTAAGTGCTTCGGTTACAACACTTATTGGAAGTCTTCAACTGTACTTATCCATTCTAACTCTCAGTTCATACCTACAGTTCGTCTGAAATTATGCTCCCCAACCAACGAATTTCAATCAAGGTAATTTTCCCGTTATTGAAAGTCATTTGAGTTTTTCTAATTTTTGAAGATTTTCGGATACACTTTCTAAGTAAAACAAATGGGATTTCTTCTTCTTATTTACCTTTTTGTCTAATGTTAGAAACCTTATGTATTAGGTAGTATCGACTGAAAATGAATATTATTTTATCAATTTTAAAGAAAACAAACAAAACAACCCATGTTGTTTTGTTTAACCCAATCAACAAAGAAACTCACCATACATAACAAACCTTTTGAGACTGGGTTGTCATATATGACTCGGACACCACGTTTCCCTTAATAACCACTAAGGTCATCCTCATCTATGTTCGTCCGGAAACTTAATTCTCTCTTCCACATCTGCTTTCTCTCTGTACATATCATCATTTTTTAATTTTTATAATTAACTTTCCTCTCATCCCTATAACCATGTCTGGATACTTATAATATTAANAAGTGAAATGGTTCATGTGTGTGTGCATGATGTAATTAAGAAGTAAGAAAGATAATGTGTAGTGTGTGTGAAGTTTCTTTTAATAGATTGTGACCGCTTTACAGATTTTGTAGGTGACGCAGGTGAGATATGATAGGGACGTGGAAGGAGGTCGTCGGTTGTCCGGTGATAGAGTCCGGTCCTTCGGAGAACACTCTAAATTATGCAGTCGTACTTTAATGTTTCGAACTATGTTTTAAATTTGCTTCCGAATATTTCTGTTTTAATTATCATGTTTTAACAAAACAACTAGGCCCAAATTAGGGTCGTTACATGCCAGGTTGGCCGCGGGCATACCTAACATAGAGCCAATCACTATTTCGGTCCATATCCAGGACCGACCTTCGGTCGAGATATCAGTGACCGAACAGTCAGTTGAACAAATTGGGGCTCTATGCCACGAACTCTAGGGCTTAAATATTAGCGTTACTGAATCTCCTGGGGAACCCAATTGGATGGACCTCTTTATTATGTTTCTAACAAATGGCTATCTCCCTGAAGTCAAGTCAGAAGCCAGAAAAATAGAAGTCCGGGCTAATAGATTTGTCCTGTTTGACTGACGATTGTTTAAAAAGAGTTTTGATGGCCCATTGTTACGTTGCCTATTTCCTATTGAGGCTGAAGCTGTCATGATTTATGTTTATGAAGGGGTATGCGGTATTCACTCAAGGGCTCGATCTTTATATCATCGCGTCGTCAGAGCTGGATATTTTTGGCCGACGTTGCTTGGAGATGCCAAGAAGTACTCCAAACGTTGTGCCATATGTCAGTATCACGCCCCGATCCCACAGCTGCCCGGGGCTCCCTTATCGGTCACCCCATTGCCTTGTCCGTTTGACAGATGAGGATTGACATACTCGGACCTTTTCCTCGGTCAATAGGGCAAAGGAAATTCTGTTTTGTGGCAGTTGAATATTATTCGAAGTGGATTGAAGCAGAAGCAGTGGCCGTCACCTCAGAGAAGGTCGTCAAACACTTCTTATGGAGAAATATTGTGAACCGCTTCGGGGTTTATCGAGCACTCATTTCAGATAACGGGACCCAGTTCCGTGGGAAAAACTTATGGGATTTCTGCACAAAGCTGGGCATCACCAAGCATTTCTCATCAATGGCCCATCCTCAAACCAATGGACTTACGGAGGTATCTAACAAGGTTATCCTGAAATGATGGAAGACCAAGTTAGAAGATTATGGAGGGAAATCGCCTGAACACATCTGATCTAGTCTAAAAATGTTTTGAGTATTTATTTTTAGATCAGTCAATTTATGATTAATTCGTAAATTATATTGTTGTGGGGACACGAGCGATGTACGAGGTTGGGCCCACAATGTGTGGGCTTACGTCCTCGGGAGAGCGAAGCTCTACCTTGGTTTCCACTATAATAATCAATGAGAAACGAATACAACGATGTAATAACGATAATCCGAATGAAATCGACCCGAGAAACGATCAAATATACTCCAAAAAGCCAAATATGACGAAATGTCGCGAGGAAGGGCTAGTCGCGAGATTTCGCTGGTTTGGCTTGGTCGCGAGATTTGGTCTGGTTTGGCCTTGTCGCGAGATTTGGTCTGGTTTGGCCTCGTCGCGAGATTTGGTCTGGTATGGCCTTGTCGCGAGATTTCGTGCGATTTGGCCTTGTCACGAGATTTCGTGCGATTTCCCGCGAGTCTGGGCTGGCCGCGAGATTTGGTACGAAATCTCGCGAATAGTAATTATAATGTTGAAATCTCGCGATTTCGAGTGAAAGTCTCGCCTTGGGAGATGCGAAAAGGATCCGAATCCCTTCTCAATGCCTTAGGACCTCTATTTATAGAGAAATGTAGCCCAAAACACAAGCTTAGGCCCAAGAGTCCAATTTCATTAGATTAAGCCCAAGACACCTCAACTAATATCCAATTAAATTAGAACAAGTACCGTTCCGCAATATAACTTCGGAAATGCGTCTCGATCCAGAATTAGGCGAGGATATTGATGAGAAAATACCGGAGGACCCCGTAAAATAATCCACTGCTTCCAGATAGCGAATATGCGGCCACATAACATCATTGCACCTGACCGGTGCGCTCCCGGGTGGCAAATTACGAAAATACCCCTGGCCCCGTCTGGGGCCGAAATGACCCGAAACATCTCAAAATGCTTACAGAGACTTTATATGGGGCCTAGCGGGCCAGAATTGTGAGAATACCACTTGAGAACGCCATCCGATAAAAATACCAAAAATACCAATAACTGCGTCGGGCGAGTCCCCCGGGTATTGATAAATCCAAGAAATATACCCGGGTAATATCAATAGTCCCCTGGTTTTCAGATTCAGAGTCTGAGTCGTAAACTACATACTAACAGCTCGTCCCGAAAGTCGATACTTGTTCGGGAATTTTCCCGGAAAAACGGGTAGTAGGGTTGAAAACACCTCGCAGACGCGATCGTTTTGACACTAAGAACATCAGATTCAGAGCTCGGGCCAAAATCTCAAGATTTTTCGGCTCGGAAAATTCCTCTATAAATACAAGGTCCACTTCGCTGCATTCTCGTTACACTCTGAGCGAAATCTCGCGACAGCTCCCAGTATACAGTACCTCTCGCGACATTTGGAGCGAAATCTCGCGACGACCTTGACTGCACAGTTCCTTTCGCGACATTTGGTACGAAATCTCGCGACGGAACAAATACTCTCGCGACATTTGGTACGAAATCTCGCGAGATACTTGTAAAAATCTGAAAATTATCTAAAAATTCCAAAAACCTTAATTTCGAGAATTCCACACCATGTCTTCCGACTCCGCTCGTTCCTCAAATTCCGATGCCTCGTCTTCTCATTCCTCGGACTCCTCATCCAACTCGGGGAGTTCCAATTAGAGCCTTTCTGCTTTCCGCTCTCCAATTACGAACCCGTATCCACATTTTTTCGATCGGCTCACACGTCTCGAGAATACGGCCGGTTCTCGGAGTCCTGCTGTCAATGTCCTAAAGTCTTTTGACCGGCCTTTCACCATGCACCCTCGGAAGTGGAAATCTTTGGTGGAGGATTACCACTTCCCTTTCGACTGTGTCCTCTATCAACCGGGTCTCTCTGATCGGATCCTGCGTCCACCGGTTGGCACCCACACTATCTGTCTTGAGTACCTAGAGTGTGGTCTCCGCTTTCCGCTTCACCCATTCATTTCAAACCTCCTAACTTTCTTGAACATCCACCTCTTTCAGTTGAGTCCGAATTCGATATCCCTGGTGGTTGCCTTTATCACTTTCATGGAGACCAACGGGATTTTGATGACCGTTGAAACCTTCTTCCAGATATTCCAAGTCAGTTCCACTGTCCATTATGGGGCTCAGGGCTGTATCTTTTTCCGTCTAAGGCACAAAAAGGGCCACTTTCCATTCTCAAACTCCCCATCTAACCATGACTGGAAGAATCACTTCTTTTTTGTCACCTGTCTAGGCTCCACCAGACTATCTGCGCTTAGCCTTCCTTGGCGGTTCCCAATTGAGGGGGAACCTTTCCTTCCGAAATTTTGTTACCCTATTCCGCGATCCGCGACTCCAAAAGCCTTAGGGAAGATTCTCGCCGCGTGTGCTAGATCAGATGGCGCCGATTGGACCCCGCAAACACTTTTCTACGCCCCGATTCTGGTTGCCTCCAACGTCCTTCCGGCTCTTGCCCATTTCAGTAGGGAACTTTTAGGTACCTGGACCCCGCCTTAATACATAATCATCTCCACAACTCTTTCTTAATAAGGAAAACTTTCCAAATAGGCGCGTATATATATTTATAGTCTTTTAACAGTTTTTCTCACTTCATTTGCTTGTTTTGCAGATAAGATAATGGCTCCCCCTGAAGGACGTACGAGATTGGGTGATAGGCTGAGATCGCTCCGTAATCTTGTTACTGAAAAAGACGAGCTGATTTTCGAGATGGCGCCCGGATCTCGGAACCGCACTGCCGCGGACGAGTTGGCACGGAGCTTGCAAGAAACTGTGCCGCACGCAGAAGAGGTCCGACCGGCTACTCCAACACCTCCGGCTCCAGTAACTGAGAATCCCGCGCCCGAAGGACATGAGCCGGCTACAGAGGCCCCCGAGAGCCCTGAAGATTTAATTCCTATGTCTCGGCGATTAGAGCTTACTGCTAGGGAATTTTCCCCCGATGAAGGGATGTACGACTTCGCCGAGACACTAGTGGACATTGTCGGGGATGACGAGGAGGGCGAAATAAGCGGGGGTCAACCGACAGACCCGCTGGTGGAGGAGGTTATCCGTGAGGCCCGTCCGAAGGAAAGAACGAATCAAGGAGCTTCTTCGGACAGAGGGAAAAGACCGGTGGAGGGCCCCACTATTTTGGAGATTGCGGAACCCGTTAGGAAGAGTGGGTTAACCGCCGAGTTCCTCGACGCCTTCCGAATAAGAGACATACCGAAACATGTAGTGAAGGAATGGCTCGAGATGGGACGTCAGGCTGGCCTAGTACTTGTAAAAGACGGAGTAACCTTTCGGATTCCGAGGGGTGATAGCGTTTCCAATAGACCAGCCTTGACGTATTTTGAAAGAAATCCGTCACTACCACCGCGTGGACGAGATGACCACACGGTATTCACCGACTTCGGTCGGTTGATGAGTCAGTTTGCGAACGCGCGTCGCATGATTGGAGAGGTTTGTAATCGGATCGGCCGTTGTTGCTTGTTCTTTGTTTCATCCGTATCTTATATGTTTTCTCGTGGTTTTTGCTTTTCTTTCAGATGGAGCGGACGGTTGTAGAGATGAGCACCGCAGCCGCAATAGGGGAGTACTGCATGCTCAGGCATTCGGAGCTTGACAGCCCGGATATAATAGGAGAGCAGACGAAGAAGGCCGCAGAAAAATTGATGCAGAATCAGTGGGAAAAGCATGCCCAAGAGATGGCGGCGCTCCGAGAAGAAAATAACAAGGCGATTGAAGCTCTTAACCGGGCTCATCGTAGCGAGTTGACGGAGTGTGCGGCATTTCACATTGGGAAAAGGCATGCTCTTGAGCAATCGATCGACACTCTCAAGACGAATGAGAAGTATGCTCAAGACAAATTGAAGGAAGTNAGAAAAATTGATGCAGAATCAGCGGAAAAGCATGCCCAAGAGATGGCGGCGCTCCGAGAAGAACATAACAAGGCGATCGAAGCTCTTAACCGGGCTCATGGTAGCGAGTTGACGGAGTGTGCGGCATTTCACATTGGTAAAAGGCATGCTCTTGAGCAATCGATCGACACCCTCAAAACGAACGAAAAATATGCTCAAGACAAACTGAAAGAGGTTAGGGCTGAGACCGAAGACAAATTGAAGAAGGCCAAAGATGCCAACGCTGCTGATAAGAAGGCTCTTGGGAAGGCCTTGGAGGAGAATAAGGAATTAAAATCAAAGAATGAGTCCCTCCAATCCACCGTGGACCGTCTTCGGGCTCGAGCCGCTAGGTTGCCGTCCCAGATCAACGATTGTTTCCGGAAGCTGATCTGGGAGTATACAGTGCATTCTCCGACTTTCAGGAACCTAGCGGCCCTAGCTAGTGCGCCCTCGTCTGCTCTTTATTTTTTTAGAGGGAGTGTCCAAACACAAAGAATATTGGGCATATCCCTAACTCCTGAAGAGAGGGAAAAACTTGATCCCAGTCTATCCGGCAAGTTCGAGCCTGTGGATGCGGAAGATAATCTCGACTGCTCGGGGGATCCGTTCGGGGCGCTCCAATTCAACTTGGAGGAAGATTTGCACGAGCAACTATACTCGGAGGAGGTCAAAGTACCTGAGGAGAGCCCATCGGTGGACGCGTTTCGGAGGTTGGCCGCATTATTCCCGGAACCGGTGGGTCCCCTCGTGGCAGACCTTCTTAAAGACGAGGAGGTGATGATTTAACGTGACCCCCCATTATACGTTCCTGTTAGTGTGACAGGGGCTCGCGAGCGTCATGAGGTCGAGATGGCGAGCTTTGTTCCCGAGAAGCTGCCCACTGCAAGGACTAAAGAAAAAAGACTCCTCCTCCCTCGTCAACAATTAAACTGGTAAGCAAGCGCCCTAGGGAAGCTGGTGAAAGTTCGGGCTCCCAGAAGAAGAAGAAGAAATAAACTTCTGTACTTTACTTCTTCGGATTTTGTATTCTCCCCAGTTTTGTATTCCCCATATATAAGAAATTTTCTTTTACTTTCCTTTCGATTTTGCACTTTACTTTCGAATAAATAACCATACTCTGAATAATGTAAGTTCTCCTCTTCTCGACTTATTTTCTCGCCACATTCCTCAAGAAAAATGTAATTCCGGATAACCTTCTTCAAGGAATAATCTTTCGAGAATATAAGAATATGCGTGGATTTCTGATATGGAATCTGTAATTCCGAATGATCCTTAACAAGAAATTACCTTCTGAATAATCCTTGAATCTCCGATTATGGACGCGCAACGACAACGCATATAACAATAATAAGGATGTAAGAGAGTCCCCAGTGTAGTGGGGTTTGCATAAGTCTGCGATAACTTTAAGGCGAAAGCCTCTTTAAAATGAGTAGGTACTCAAGATAAGTCTATTGCTCTGCATTCACCAATATGTCTCTGCCACCGGTATACACTTACACCCGGGGTCATCGTACTCTCGCCGCCGGTNAGCCGAGCATCTCGCTCGGATAAGGGAAAAAGACCGGCGGAGGAGCCCGCCGTCTTCGAGATTGCGGAACCCAACAGAAAGAGTGGGTTAACCGCCAGTTTTATCGATGCCTTCCGTATACACGACATCCCGAGGCTAACGGTCAAGGAATGGCTCGATATGGGACGCCGGGCCGGCTTTGTACTGATAAAGGACGAGCTCACCTTCCGAATTCCGAGGTGCGACAATGTATCGAGCCGGGCGGCCCTGGCATATTTGGAGCGGAACCCGGAGTTACCGCCTCGTGGTCGGGATGACCACACAGTGTTTACCGACGTCGGTCGGTTAATGAGTCAGACCGCGACGATGCGTCGCTCCATTGGGGAGGTTCGTTACAACGACGATTTCTTCGCAACTTTATTCTTTTCATTATACTAACCTTTCTTGTTTTTATTTCAGATGGAGCGTACCATAATCGAGTTGGGTACCGCAGCTGCAGTAGGGGAATACTGTATGCTTAGACATTCGGAGCTCGACTCGCCGGATATTATCGGGGAGCAAACCAAAAAGGCGGCGGAGAAGCTGATGCAGAATCAGCGAGATAAACATGCTCAGGAGATGGCAGCACTCCCAGAAGAGCATAGTAAGGCGATCGAGTCTCTACTTTGAGCTCATCGCAGCGAGCTAACGGAGAACTCCGCCTTCCATATCGGACAAAGGCACGCCCTTGAGAAATCAATAGAAACCCTCAAGGTGAACGAGAAGTACGCACAGGACAAGCTGAAGGGGATCCGAGAGCAAACTGAAGAGAAATTGAAGAAGTCCAAAGAAGAGAACGTGGCCGACAAAAAGGCTCTCGGAAAAGCTGTGCAGGAGGTCAAAGAGCTCACGTCAAAGAATGAAGGCCTCCAATCTATCACTGATCGACTCCGGGCACGAATCACGAAGCTGCCGTCCCAGATTAACGATTGCTTCCGGAAACTAATATGGGAGTACACAGTCCACTCTCCTACTTTCCGGAATCTGGGGGCTAGCTCATGCCAAGTCGAATGTCCTGTACTTCTTACGGGTGAGTGTCCAGACGCAGAGAATCCTGGGCATATCGTTGACTGCCGAGGAGAAAAAGAAGCTCGATCCCAAACTCAACGGGAAATTCGAGCCTATATCCGGTGAGGGCACGTTGGATTGCTCACAGGATCCGTTCGGGGCGCTACATTTTAATTTGGATGAAGATCTTCACCAGCAACTTTACTCGGAAGACATTGAGACGGAGGAGGGTCCATCTCCGGACGCATTTAAAAGATTGGCTACTTTATTCCCGGAACCGATGGGCCCTCTCGTGGCGGAGCTCCTGAAAGACGATGATGTAATGGCGGCGTATAACCCTCAAATATATACTCCCGCTAGTGTAACTGGAGCTCGGGAGCGCCACGAAGATGAAATAGCGAGGTTTTCAGCTGCCAAACCTCCCTCCTCTCAAAAAATAAAGCTGGTGAAAAAGCGCCCCAGCGGACCTGGTGAAGGCTCAGGCTCCCAGAAGAAGAAGAAGAAATAAACTTCCACATATAGTTTCTTCGATTGTTGTACTCTCTCCCCGTTTTTTTATTCCCCATATATAAAATTTTGCTTTTGTTTTCTTTTCGATTTTTTGCACTTTACTTTTGAATAAAGAAATATACTCTGAATAATGTAAATTCTCCTCTTCTCAACTTATTTTCCCATCACATTCTTTGAGAAATGTATAATTCCGAATAATCCACTTCAAGGAATAACCTTTCGAGAATATAAGAATATGCGTGAATCTCCGATATGGAATCTGTAATTCCGAATATTCCTCAACAAGAAATAACCTTCCGAGATAATAAGAATATGCTTGAATCTCCGATTATGAATGCGCAACGACAACGCATATAATAATAATAGGGGTTGTAAGAGAGTCCCCAGTGTAGTGGGGTTTGCATAAGTCTGCGATAACTCTAAGGCGAAAGCCTCTTTAAAATGAGTAGATACTCAAGATAAGCACTATTCTGCATTCACCAATATATCTCTGCCACCGGTATATACTTACACCCGGGGTCATCATACTCTCGCCGCCGGTATATACTTGCACCCGGGGCCATCACACTCTCGCCACCGGTATAAACTTGCACCCGGGGCCATCACACTCTCGCCGCCGGTATATACTTGCACCCGTGGCCATCACACTTACTCGGCCCGTCCATAAGACGGTGCCGTCGTACATTTGACCCGTTCATAAAACGGTGTCATTTGGCCCGTTCATAAAACGGTGCAATCGCACTTTCGACCCGTTCATAAAACGGTGTCGTTTGGCCCGTTCATCAAACGGTGCCACCGCACTATTGACTCGTTCATAAAACGGTGTCATTTGGTCCGTTCATAAAACGGTGCCATGCGCAAGAGGACCAGCCTCCGGCGAGGGCGCGACCCTCGTCGGCGTGTCATGGGGGAGTCGGATATATGCTTGCACCCCGATTTGCCACGGAAATATACATCACAACAACAGGCCTCTTAACATATTCCAACAGTCATTGTGTATAAACGGTTCTGCCGCGGACAGGAAAACTCATCATGTTCAAAATATTTTGACACAGTATTTAATTTGACGAGTTTGAAAATTATCGACTATAAAACCGGTGGCACATTGCGTTTCTAATCTATCTTATTTAATTTATTCCAACCTCCTTCATACTAAAACGCAATGGGCCTACTCCTACCTTACCAGTCCCCTAGTCGATTGGATTCATGTCGTCAAAAAAGATACTTAAAAATTCAGAAAATGACCACCAAAAAGAGGGGAAATTTTATTTTCAAAAAGATCGATGAGTCACGTCTATACATAATACTTGCGCAAATTGGAAATATGCCAAGTCCGTGGCAGCTCCTCCCTGCTCATATTTGCGATTTTGTACGTTCCTTCCTTCACTACGGCCGTTACTGGTCCTTCCCATTTTCGATCCAACTTGCCAACATGCTTCGAGACTTCCACTTTCTTAAGAACCAAGTCTCCAACTTTTAATAACATAGGTCGAACGCCTTTGTCATGTTGCTTAGCCATCCGCCTTTTACATACCTCCATTCGTATCGCGGCTCTATCGCGGATATCATCAATACTGTGAAGGTCTAATTTTCTCATATCCTCGTTCAAAACCTCGTCATAAGTGATGACTCTTTCAGATAAAATAGTCACTTCAACCGGAGACACGGCCTCGGAGCCATATACTAGAGAGAAAGGGCTGAATCCGGTAGTAGACCTCGGTGATGTCCGATATGCCCACATCACGTTATGTAATTCATCCACCCAAGAGCCCTTGGACTCATCTTTCCGTGCTTTCAACTGCTGCAGGATAATGCGATTGATAACTTCCGTGAGCCCGTTTGTCTCTGGGTGTGCCACGGAGATAAACCGCTATTCAATTCAATATCTTTCACACCACTCATTTACTCTTTTACCGGCGAATTGCGTTCCATTATCCGACACCAAAATCCGGGGAATTCCGAATTGGCATACAATGTACCTCCAAAGGAAACTGATAATCTCCTGTTCCCGAACGCGTGATACAGCTTCGACCTCTATCCATTTGGAAAAATGTTCCACAGCCACGATGCAAAATTTCTTTTGGCTAGGTGCTTTTGGAAACGGCCCCAAAATATCGATGCCCCACATATCGAAAGGGCATGTTGTCGGTAAAGGTTTCATGATGGCTCTTGGTACATGATGCACGTTCGAGTGGAACTGGCATGCAGAACAAGCCCGAGCAAAATTCACACAATCTTTCACCAATGTTGGCCAAAAATACCCGGCCCTCTTAACCTTGTTAGCCAAAGATCGACCTGCTGAGTGATCACCACAGTCCCCAGCGTGAACTTCTTCCATAACGGCCTTAGCCTGTACTGGGGACAAGCATCGGAGATACGGGCCTCCAAAATTCTTCTTATACAGCTTATCATCCACATAGATAAAATTTGTGGCTCTTTGCATAGTCCTTCGAGCCTCACCTTCGTCAGTGGGTAACTCTCTCTTGATGAGATAATTCACAATAGCATCCTTCCAAGATGGCTCGTCAGTTATGGCATCTAATAAAAACCATGTTTCATTCGAAAATTCCAAATTAGCCACCTCGGCTGTCTGTTTCTCCAANTCCGATACGCCCACATCACGTTATGTAATTCATCCACCCAAGAGCCCTTGGACTCATCTATCCGTGCTTTCAACTGCTGCAGGATAATGCGATTGATAACTTCCGTGAGCCCGTTTGTCTCTGGGTGTGCCACGGAGGTAAACCGCTGTTCAATTCCATAACTCTCACACCACTCATTTACTCTTTTACCGGCGAATTGCGTTCCATTATCCGACACCAAAATCCGGGGAATTCCGAATCGGCATACAATGTACCTGCAAAGGAAACTGATAATCTCCTGTTCCCGAACGCGTGATACAGCTTCGACCTCTATCCATTTGGAAAAAATGTTCCACAGCCACGATGCAAAATTTCTTTTGGCTAGGTGCTTTTGGAAACGGCCCCAAAATATCGATGCCCCACATATCGAAAGGGCATGTTGTCGGTAAAGGTTTCATGATGGCTCTTGGTACATGATGCACGTTCGAGTGGAACTGGCATGCAGAACAAGCCCGAGCAAAATTCACACAATCTTTCACCAATGTTGGCCAAAAATACCCGGCCCTCTTAACCTTGTTAGCCAAAGATCGACCTGCTGAGTGATCACCACAGTCCCCAGCGTGAACTTCTTCCATAACGGCCTTAGCCTGTACTGGGGACAGAGGGCTGATAGTGGATCATTGTTGTTATCTTTGACTCGTCGTAGAGTTCTAAAATCGTCGCCGCCTTTGCAAGGCCGTCTGCACGCGTGTTTTCATCCCTAGGGATATACGTGAGCGTAAATATCTTCAGATTCTTGGCGGCCTGCCTGAGCTTTTCTAAATATCTGCATAAATGGTTCCCGCTTGTGGCGTAAATATCTGCAAACTGGTTTACCACTAACTGCGAATCAGAGTGGGCATGCAAACGAACAATTCCAATTTCTACCGCCAAGTTAATACCGAAGATCAAAGCTTCCTATTCCGCGACGTTGTTAGTTGCGGGGAAGCGCAACTTTACGGCGTACTCATGCTCTTCGCCAGATTTCCTTTCTTTAAAATAAACACCGATGAGGCTCGCCCGGCAGATACCGATCCATCGACAAAGGCATCCCAATATTCCTGAATACCCAATTCCTCCGACCGAGTCATCTCCACTATGAAATCCACTAGTACCTGGGCCTTTAATGCTCGCCTGGAGATATATTCTATCTGATACTGGCCCAATTCGATATTCCACTTTGCTAGCCTACCAGAGGCATCAATCTTTGATAACACGCTTCGAATAGGCTGATCCGTCAAGACAGCAATATGATGTCCTTGGAAATAGTGTCTCAACTTCCTCGAGGCAACAACTAGAGCTAATACAAATTTTTCCAAATCAGTGTAGCGAGATTCCGCTCCATGCAATTTCTGGCTCACATAATATATCGGCTTGTGCTCTTTGTCACTGAGTCTGACCAACGCGGCACTCACTGCCTCTCTTGTCACTGACAAATATAAACCTAATGGTTCCGCCGGAGATGGAGGAGACATGAACGGTGGTTTACTCAGGTAATCTTTCAAACTCTCAACAGCTCTACTGCATTCGTCATCCCAATACAGAAGATTCGTCTTGCGCAAAACCTTGAAAAACGGCAAGCTTCTCTCTGCGGATCGCGAGATGAAGCGATTCAATGAGGCTAAACGCCCGGTTAACCTTTGGACTTCTTTGACAGTCGTCGGAGGGGTCATTTCTTGGATAGGTGTTATCTTATCCGGATTCATCTCAATTCCTCTTTCAGATACCATGAAGCCGAGGAATTTGCCTTCTTTTACACAAAAGGCACACTTGAGCGTATTCAATTTCATTCTGTACTTTCTCAGCACTGCAAATCAATCATTTAAATACTGGATGTGGTTATCCCCATGCTTACTCTTTATTAATATATCGTCGATATAAACCTCCAGAGATTTTCCGATCATATCTTTGAACATTGAATTCATTAAACGTTTATAGGTGGCCCCAGCATTTTTCAAGCCGAATGGCATAACTCTATAGCAAAAAACGCCTTTGTTTGTCATAAATGAAGTAAACGACTTGTCTTCACAATGCATGAAAATTTGGTTATAACCCTTAAAGGCATCTAACATACTAAGCATTTCAAAGCCACAGGCCGCATCCACCATCATGTCAATGGCCGGTAGCGGATACGGGTCCTTCGGGCATGCTTTATTCAAATCGGTAAAATCGATGCAAACTCTCCAGCCACCACTCGTTTTTGGGACCACCACTGGATTCGCGACCTAATCCGTGTATCTCACACGCTCTATGAATCCTGCTTGCAACAAACTTTCCACTTCCTCATCAATTGCTCTCTCTTTCTCAGGGGAAAACTTCCTCTTTTTCTGATGAACTGGTCGCACATATGGATTNAAAGCCACAGGCCGCATCCACCATCATGTCAATGGCCGGTAGCGGATACGGATCCTTCGGGCATGCTTTATTTAAATCCGTAAAATCGATGCAAACTCTCCAGCCGCCACTCGTCTTTGGGACCACCACTGGATTCGCGACCCAATCCGTGTATCTATCACGCTCTATGAATCCTGCCTGCAGCAAACTTTCCACCTCCTCATCAATTGCTCTCTCTTTCTCAGGGGGAAACTTCCTCTTTTTCTGATGAACTCCTTCTCGACCTCGGGTGACAACTCGGAACCGATTGTCACTGTTTTTTCAAGATTGCCGGGAAATAAAGGCACTGTCTTGATCCCCAAAGGCTCCATCTTCATATCATTTTCTTTAAACTTCCGAAGAGAAGGTCCCTCGTTTGTTTCAATAACTTCATCAGACGAGAAATCCACCATATAAACGCTAGATTTTGCTTTCGACCCATCCATACCACTCCTGCACATCACATTATAGCATGATCGCGATATCTCCTGATCTCCCTTCATCTTTCCAACTCCCAGTTGCGTTGGGAACTTCATCATCAAATGTGGTTGAGACACCACAGCTCCGAATAGATTTAAACAAGTTCTCCCAAGAATTGCATTATACGGGAGTATGGGGAGATCTACCACCACAAATTCCACCATCAAAGTCCTTAAGATTTCGGGATCGCCCAAAGTCACCGGTAGAAGAACAGATCCCTCGGCAGCAACAACACTGTTGTTAAAACCAACTAATTTTGTGTTCACAGGTTGTAGTTGGGTGGTCCCTTTCAACGCCATTTGCTCAAAAGCTGCAAGAGTTAAATTGTTGGTAGCAGCCCCGGTGTCGACCAACACTCGAGAAACAGGATGGTTAGCGATAATGGGAGAGACAACCAATGCATCATCTTGTGGGGAAAAAACCCCAGATAAATCCTCAGGCCCGAATGAGATCGTCATCTTGTACAAATCTGTCAGTTGGACCATGTTTACTTCCATGAAGTGTCCTTTTTGGTGTAACGCCTGGTAAGAGCGTTTACGGGCGCGGTTCGAATCACCGACGCTTTTTCCTCCAGCGATAGTCATAATATTGGGGCCTAAGTTTCCCCAACTTGGGTGGGCATTTTCAAAGTTCAAAATAGGTTGACCCTGATTGGGGCCAACCGGAGGAGGAGGAGGTAGTGCTTGCTGGTTTGCCGGGGCTGGTGGGTAGGCATCATATTCATACCCCTGCTGGTTTCTTTGCGGCTGATACCTGCCGCGACCGCGATGATTGTTTCCTCTCCTTCCTCCTCTCTGATTTTGTCTTCCGCCTTTAAAATATCCTCGGCCACCCCCTTGACGCTGGCCACGTTGTCCGCCATTTCCACGTCCTCTTTCATTCGCACGTGGTGCGTCGGCTCTTGAAGGTTTGGGTGCTGCCCCCTCCGAAATATCGATCTTCCCCAGTTTAGATTCGGGGAGAGCTTCCACAGTACTGATCAGCTCATCAAGCTGACCCAATTCCAGCAACCTTTCCACTTTGGACATTAGCTCTTGACAATCATTCGTTGTGTGTCCAAAGCTCCGATGAAAACGACAAAACACCTGAGACTCGTAAGTCCCCTGTGTTGGTTCTTGTAAGGGAGGGGGATAGCGGAGAGATAAACCCTTCTTCTGCTCAATGATAGCGAAGATTTGTTCGTAGTTGTATGTCGGAAAAGCTCTCAGCTTTGGTTTTGCGTGCGGGACAACCTTGTCCAAACAACGGCATGCAACAATATTGTGGGACCCGTACGTCCGCACTTCGATCACTCCATGGTCTCGTAGACCTTCATCTTCTCGGATGTACTGTGTACATCTCAAAGCCAAATCCTCCATACTTTCCGGAGGATCTCTGTTCAAAGAATTACATAACGGGTGCCCAGCTAGAATAAGCTGCAGCACCCCGACTTTCTCACTGACTGTAATCCGAGGTATTTTCCTACACTCGGCCTCAAAACGGGTAATAAAACCCAACAATCTCTCAGAAGAGTCATACCGCAACGCGGTCAAAGAAGTAATAGACTTTATTGGCGTGTTGAAAGGCGCGAAGGCCGAATAGAATTGATCCTTGAAATCTTGATAAGAAACGATTGAACGTTTCGGCAATCGGTTGAACCATCGGAGGGCTGATTCTTTAAGAGAAGCGGCAAAAACGAAGCACATAGCCGCATCACTGAAATTCATCAAACTTACATGAATCTCCAGATTCGATGTATGAGCATGCGGGTCAGTCGACCCGCGATACTGTGGGAGATCTTTTGGCATTTCAATAAACTCGGAGCGAGTGGCTCCGATAATTGCCATGGAAAAAGGGGATAGGGCATTCGATGTATTCCATGGACTTTGCAAAACCTCTAGGGACGGTGAAGCCTTTCCCCGACTACCGATGGGCTCATTAGCCCTCTCGTTCTCAAAATAATCTCCCTCGTAAGCCGAGGTTTGATGAGTGTCCCGGGTGTGTTCCCCGTACACTCGTCTCCTTTCCTGGCCAAGAGTCAGGTTGGCTTCCAGCTGGTTCATTCGAGCCTCGCTCTGTTCCAGTTTCCCGCTCATCTCTTTCAACTTTGATTCGATCATCTCTCCAATCTTTTGCAAAGTGTTGCTTTGCTCTTCGACTGCTGCGGCATTTGCCCGCGGTTCCGGGATACGATCGACATGATCCTCTGAAGCCATATTAATAACCGGTTCCGGGGTGGCATTACTCCTTCGAGCTCTCCTTTGAGCCTCAACTTGCTCCAATTGGGCGATTAGAATACGCCTTCGCTCTTCAAGATCCTCATCGGTTTCTATTGGATCTGCAGATCTAGATCGTACAGGTGGTGGCAGGTGGGCGGTATTACGAACCGCAACTCGGCCAACTCGCGCGAATTCATAACATTTAGATAGGCGCTCGCGCGATTGAGGATAAAAACTTGGTCCCTCTCCGGATGAAAACCCGCTCCGGGAGGGCCGGATAGTAATATTATGAGCAGGGGGCTCTTCCAGACTGCTCGATAATACATTAAAGTCGTCATTAATTTGAGGGATAGGATCCGCCTCAAATTCTTCATCGAAAATATCTACATTAGGAATCCGAGTAGTCATGATAATAGTAGAAATCCACACTCAGCAATAAAGCCCTCAATGGGATAAAAAATCTCGGTCCCCACGGACGGCGCCAAACTGATCTCGTCTAAAAATGTTTTGGATATTTAATTTTAGATCAGTCAATTTATGATTAATTCGTAAATTATGTTGTTGTGGGGACACGAGCGATATACGAGGTTGGGCACACAATGTGTGGACTTACGTCCTCGGGAGAGCGAAGCTCTACCTTGGTTTTCACTATAATAGTCAAGTAATACAATTACAGTGAAATGATAACGATAATATGGGTGAAAACGGATCGAAAGACGATCAAATATACTCTGGAAAGCCAAATATAACGAAACGTCGCGAGAAAGGGCTGTGGCAAGCTGGTCGCGATATTTGGTTCAAAACCTCGCGAGAAGTGGTCAGTCGCGAGGTTTGGTGCGTAATGACGCGGCTCTGGCTAAGGCTCAGCCTGATCGCGAGGTTTGGTGCGGTTCCACGCGAGAAGGGGCTGGCCGCGAGATTTGGTACGAAATCTCGCGAAAGGGGCTGCAGTGTTGAAATCTCGCGATTTCGAATGAAAGCCTTGCCTTGGGAGATGCGAAAAGGATCCGAATCCTTTCTTCATGCCTTGGGACCTCTATTTATAGGGAAATGGAGCCCAAAATACAAGCTTTGGCCCAAGAGTCCAATTCCATTAGGTTAAGCCCAAAGTACCCCAAATAATCTCCAATTAAATTAGAATAAATACCGCTCCGCAAGATAACGTCGGAAATGCATCTCGATCTAGAATTAGGCGGGAATGTAGATGAGAAAATACCGGAGGACCCCGTAAAATAATCCACTGCTTCCAGATAGCGAATACATAGCCATATAACATCATTGCACCTGATCGGTGCACTCCCGGGTGGCAAATGACGAAAATACCCCTGGCCCCGTCCGGGGCCGAAATGACACGAAATATCCCAAAATCTTTACAGTGACTTTATACGGGGTCCGGCGAGCCAGAATTGCGAGAATACCACTTGAGAAAGCCACCCGATAGAAATATGAAAATACCGAAAATACCAATAACCACGTCGGACGAGCCCCCGGGTAAGGATAAATATAANTCTAAAAATGTTTTGGATATTTATTTTTAGATCAGTCAATTTATGATTAATTCGTAAATTATATTATTGTGGGGACACGAGCGATATACGAGGTTGGGCCCACAATGTGTGGGCTTACGTCCTCGGGAGAGCGAAGCTCTACCTTGGTTTTCACTATGATAATCAAGTAATACAATTACAATGAGATGATAACGGTAATACGGGTGAAAACGGATCGAAAGACGATCAAATAGACTCAAAAAGGCCAAATATAACGAAATGTCGCGAGACAGGGCTGTGGCAAGCCTGGTCGCGACGTTTAGGTCGAAATATCGCGACTAGGGCTAAAGCTTGGCTTCTCGCGACGTTTGGTGCGAAATGTCGCTAGAAGGGGCTGGTCGCGAGATTTGGTACGAAATCTCGCGAGAAAGGGCTGCAGTGGCGAAATCTCGCGATTTCGAGTGAAAACCTTGCCTTGGGAGATGTGAAAAGGATCCGAATCCTTTCTTCATGCCTTGGGACCTCTATTTATAGGGAAATGGAGCCCAAAATACAAGCTTTGGCCCAAGAGTCCAATTTCATTAGGTTAAGCCCTAATCACCCCAAATAATCTCCAATTAAATTAGAATAAATACCGCTCCACAAGATAACGTCGGAAATGGATCTCGGTCCAGAATCAGGCAGGAATGTAGGTGAGAAAATACCGGAGGACCCCGTAAAATTATCCACTGCTTCCAGATAGCGAATACATAACCATACACTTCGTTGCACCTGATCGGTACGATCCCGGGTGGCAAATGACGAAAATACCCCTGGC
The DNA here is from genome assembly GCA_009725065.1 of Utricularia reniformis. Classification (NCBI taxonomy): domain Eukaryota; kingdom Viridiplantae; phylum Streptophyta; class Magnoliopsida; order Lamiales; family Lentibulariaceae; genus Utricularia; species Utricularia reniformis. Next base: position 548,987 of record RWGZ01000332.1, on the reverse strand, counting down.
CCTGTACGGGCCCGAAATAACACAGAATATCCCAAAACACTTACAGAGACTTAATATGGGGTCCGACGAGCAAGAATACCGAGAATGCCACTTGAGAAAGTCATCCGATTAAAATACGAAAATACAGAAAATACCAATAGCCACGTCGGACGAGCCCCCGGGTAAGGATAAATATAAGAAAATATTCCCGGGTAATATCAAACATCAATTCAAATTTAATTGAAATCAAAATCATCACACCTATCACATGTGGAACTATGTGAAAAATGAGCCAAATAATATTTTAATACAAATCACATTGTAAATTTGGTTAAACCAAGTGTATTCAATCTAAATAAAGCCTAACATCACGAGAACTTGTTGTATATACAAAAAAAGTAAGTTCGAAAATAGAATGATCATGCAAGTCATTGCAACACGACTTCATGTCATAGCATTTAAGCTGTAGTTTAATCACATGTATCATGGTATAACCAACTTATTGTATGTTATAACAACATGTATACATGAATTAACAACATCAATTCAAATTAAATTGAAATCAAAATCATCACACTAGAACATGTGGAACTATGTGAAAAATAAGCCAGATGATATTTTCATACAAATCACATTGTAAATTTGGTAAAACCTAGTGTATTCAAACTAAATATGTCTAATATCACGAATACTTGTTGTATATACAATAAAGTAAGTTCAAAAACGGAATGATCGTGCAAGTCAAAACAACACGACTTCATGTCATAGCATTTAAGCTATAGTTTAATCACATGTATAAAGGTATAACCAACTTATTGTATGTTATAACAACATGTATACATGAATTAACAACATCAATTCAAATTAAATTGAAATCAAAATCATCACACCGAGAACATGTGCAACTATGTGAAAAATGAACCACATGATATTTTCATACAAATCATATTGTAAATTTGGTAAAACCTAGTGTATTCAAACTAAATATGTCTAACATCACGAATACTTGTTGTATATACAATAAAGTAAGTTCAAAAACGGAATGATCGTGCAAGTCAAAACAAAACGACTTCATGTCATAGCATTTAAACTATAGTTTAATCACATAAATAAAGGTATAACCAAGTTATTCTTGGTTCTAACAACATCAATTCATGTTTTAACAACAACAATTCATGCTAAATTGAAATGAAAATCACCACACATAGAACATGTGCAACTATGTGAAATATGAGCTAAATGATAATCATACAAATAACATTGTAAATTTGTAAAAACAAAGTGTATTCAAACTAAATAAAGCCTAACATCACGAATACATGTTGTATATACAAAAAAAGTAAGTTTGAAAACGGAACAATTGTGCAAGTCATAACAACACGACCTCATGTCATAGCATTTAAACTATAGTTTAATCACATCAATCTTGGTATAACCAAGTTATTCTTGGTTCTGACAACATGTATTGATGTTTTAACAACATCAATTCAATTTTTAATAGAAATCAAAATAATCACACCTAGAATATGTTTAACTATGTGAAAAATGAGCCAAATGATATACATACAAATGACATTGTAATTTTGGTAAGACCAAGTGTATTCAAACTAAATGAAGTATAATATCACGAATACTTATTGTATATAAAAACAAAATAAGTTCGAAAATAGAATGATCATGCAAGTCATTGAAACACGACATCATGTCATAGTATTTAAGCTGTAGTTTAATCACATGTATTATGGTATAACCAACTTATTCTATGTTATAACAACATGAATTCATCAATTAAAACCATCAATTCAAATATAATTGAAATCAAAATGAACACACCTAGAACATGTGGAACTATGTGAAAAATGAGCCAAATGATATTTTCATACAAATCACATTGTAAATTTGGTAAAACCTAGTGTATTCAAACTAAATATGCCTAACATCACGAATACTTGTTGTATAAACAATATAGTAAGTTCAAAAACGGAATGATCGTGCAAGTCAAAACAACACGACTTCATGTCATAGCATTTAAACTATAGTTCATTCACATAAATAAAGGTATAACCAAGATATTCTTGGTTCTAACAACATCAATTCATGTTTAAACAACAACAATTCATGCTAAATTGAAATCAAAATCACCACACATAGAACATGTGCAACTATGTGAAAAATGAACCAAATGATAATCATACAAATATCATTGTAAATTTGTAAAAACAAAGTGTATTCAAACTAAATAAAGCCTAACATCACGAATACATGTTGTATATACAAAAAAAGTAAGTTCGAAAACGGAACAATTGTGCAAGTCATAACAACACGAACTCATGTCATAGCATTTAAACTATAGTTTAATCACATCAATCTTGGTATAACCAAGTTATTCTTGGTTCTGACAACATGTATTGATGTTTTAACAACATCAATTCAATTTTTAATAGAAATCAAAATAATCACACCTAGAATATGTTTAACTATGTGAAAAATGAGCCAAATGATATTCATACAAATCACATTGTAATTTTGTTTAGACCAAGTGTATTCAAACTAAATAAAGCCTAATATCACGAATATTTATTGTATATACAAACAAAGTAAGTTCGAAAATAGAATGATCATGCAAGTCATTGAAACACGACATCATGTCATAGCATTTAAGCTGTAGTTTAATCACATGTATCATGGTATAACAAACTTATTCTATGTTATAACAACATGAGTTCATGAATTAAAACCATCAATTCAAATATAATTGAAATCAAAATCATCACACCTTGAACATGTGGAACTATGTGAAAAATGAGCCAAATGATATTTTCATACAAATCATATTGTAAATTTGGTAAAACCTAGTATATTCAAACTAAATATGCCTAACATCACGAATACTTGTTGTATATACAATAAAGTAAGTTCAAAAACGGAATGATCGTGCAAGTCAATATAACACGACTTTATGTCATAGCATTTAAACTATAGTTTAATCACAAAAATAAAGGTATAACCAAGTTATTCTTTGTTATAACAACATCAATTCATGTTTTAACAACAACAATTCATGCTTAATTGAAATCAAAATCACCACACATCGAACATGTGCAACCATGTGAAAATTGAGCCAAATGATAATCATACAAATAACATTGTAAATTTGTTAAAACAAAGTGTATTCAAACTAAATAAAGCCTAACATCATGAATACTTGTTGTATATAAAAAAAAAGTAAGTTCGAAAACGGAACAATTGTGCAAGTCATAACAACACGACTTCATGTCATAGTATTTAAACTATAGTTTAATGACACAAATCATGGTATAACCACGTTATTCTTGGTTCTAACAACATGTATTTATCTTTTAACAACATCAAATCAAGTTTAATTGAAATCAAAATCATCACACCTAGAATATGTAGAACTATGTGAAAAATGAGCCAAATGATATTTATACAAATTACATTGTAATTTTGGTAAAGCCAAGTGTATTCAAACTTAATAAAGCCTAACATCACGAATACTTGTTGTATATACAAAAAAAGTAAGTTCGAAAATAGAATGATCATGCAAGTCATTGCAACGCGACTTCATGTCATAGCATTTAAGCTGTAGTTTAATCACATTTATTATGGTATAACCAACTTATTGTATGTTATANCCTTCAGGGGGAGCCATTATCTTATCTGCAAAATAAGCAAACGAAGTGAGAAAAACTGTTGAATGACTATAAATATATTTATGTGCTTGTTTGGAAGGGTTTCCTTATTAAGAAAGAGTTGTTGAGATGATTGTTATGTATTAAGGCGGGGCCCAGGTACCTAAAAGTTCCCTACTGAAATGGGCGGGAGCCGGAAGGACTTTGGAGGCAACCAGAATCGGGGCGTAGAAAAGTGTTTGCGGGGTCCAATCGGCGCCATCCGATCTAGCACACGCGGCGAGGATCTTCTCAAGGGCTTTTGGGGCCGCAGATCGTGGAATAGGATAACAAGATTTTGGAAGGAAAGGTTCCCCCTCAGTTGGGAACCGCCAAGGAAAGCTAAGCGCAGATAACCTGGTGGAGCCTAGGCAGGTGACAAAAAAGAAGTGCTTCTTCCAGTCATGGTTGGAGGGGGAGTTCGAAAATGGAAAGGGGCTCTTTTTGTGCCTCAGACGGAAGAAGACACAGCCCTGAGCCCCATAATGGACGGTGGAACTGACTTGGAATATCTGGAAGAAGGCGTCAACGGCCAACAAAATCCCGTTGGTCTCCATGAAAATGATGAAGGCAACCACCAAGGATATCGAATTCGGACTCAGCTGAAAGAGGTGGATATTCAAATAGGTTAAGAGGTCTGAAATAAACGGGTGAAGCGGAAAGCGGAGGCCACACTCTAGGTATTCAAGGCAAATAGTGTGGGTACCAACCGGGGGACGTAGGATCCGATCAGAGGGACCCGGTTGGTAGATGACACAGTCAGAAGGGAAGTGGTAATCCTCCACCAAAGATTTCCACTTCCGAGGGTGCATGATGAAAGGCCGGTCAAAAGACTTTAGGACATTGACAGCAGGACTCTGAGAACCGGCCGTATTCTCGAGACGTGTGAGCCGATCGAAAAAATGTGGATACGGGATCGTAATTGGAGAGCGGAAAGCAGAAAAGCTCGAATTGGAACTCCCCGAGTTGGATGAGGAGTCCGAGGAATGAGAAGACGAGGCATCGGAATTTGAGGAACGAGCGGAGTCGGAAGACATGATGTGGAATTTTCGAAATTAAGGTTTTTGGGATTTTTTGGAAAATTTTCAGATTTTTTACAAGTGTCTCGCGAGATTTCGTACCAAATGTCGCGATAGTCACTGTTCCGTCGCGAGATTTCGTTAAGGTTTTTAAGTCTGGTTATACTGTTCCGTCGCGAGGTTTCGTTATAAGTTTTAAGTCTGTGATTAACTGTTCCGTCGCGAGATTTCGTACCAAATGTCGCGAAAGGAACTGTGCAGTCAAGTCGTCGATGTTTCGCTCAAAACGTCGCGAGAGTCACTGTATACAGAGAGCTGTCGCGATGTTTCGTTGAAAATGTAACGAGAATGCAGTGAAGTGGACCTTGTATTTATAGAGGAATTTTCCGAGCCGAAAAATCCCGAGATTTTCGCCCGACCTCAGAATCGAACGTTCTTAGTGTCAAAACGATCGCGTCTGCGAGGGGTTTTCAACCCTACTATCCGTCTTTCCGGGAAAATTCCTGAGCAAGTATCGACTTTCGGGACGAGCCGTTATTATGTGGTTTACGACTCCGACTCTGAATCTGAAAACCAGGGGACTATTGATATTACCCGGAAATATTCTCTTATATTTATCCTTATCCGGGAGGCTCGTCCGACGTGGTTATTGGTATTTTCGGTATTTTCATATTTCGATCAGGTGGCTTTCTCAAGTGGTATTCTCGGTATTCTAGCTCGTCGGACCCCGTATTAAGTCTCTGTAAGTATTTTGGAATATTCTGTGTTATTTCGGCCTCGGACGGGGCCAAGGGTATTTTCATCATTTGCCACCCGGGAGCGCACCGATCAGGTGCAACGAAGTATATGGTTATGTATTCGCTATCTGGAAGCAGTGGATTATTTTACGGGGTCTCTGTTATAACAACATGAATTCATGAATTAAAACCATCAATTCAAATATAATTAAATCAAAATTATCACACCTAGAACATGTGCAACTATGTAAAAAATGAGCCAAATGATATTTTCATACAAATCATATTGTAAATTTGGTAAAACTTAGTGTATTCAAACTAAATATGCCTAACATCACGAATACTTGTTGTTTATACAACAAAGTAAGTTCCAAAACGGAATGATCGTGCATGTCAATATAACACGACTTCATGTCATAGCATTTAAACTATAGTTTAATCAAAAAAATAAAGGTATAACCAAGTTATTCTTGGTTATAACAACATCAATTCATGTTTTAACAACAACAATTCATGCTTAATTGAAATCAAAATCACCACACATCGAACATGTGCAACTATGTGAAAAATGAGCCAAATGATAATCATACAAATAACATTGTAAATTTGTTAAAACAAAGTGTATTCAAACTAAATAAAACCTAACATCACGAATACTTGTTGTATATACAAAGAAAGTAAGTTCGAAAACCTAACAATTGTGCAAGTCATAACAACACGACCTCATGCCATAGCATTTAAACTATAGCTTAATCACATCAATTTTGGTATAACCAAGTTATTCTTGGTTCTGACAACATGTATTGATGTTTTAACAACATCAATTCAATTTTTAATAGAAATCAAAATAATCACAAGTAGAATATGTTTAACTATGTGAAAAATGAGCCAAATGATATTCATACAAATCACATTGTAATTTTGGTAAGACCAAGTGTATTCAAACTAAATAAAGCCAAACATCACGAATACTTGATGCATATACAAAAAAAGTAAGTTCGAAAATAGAATGATCATGCAAGTCATTGCAACACGACTTCATGTCATAGCATTTAAGCTGTAGTTTAATTACATATATCATGGTATAACCAACTTATTGTATGTTATAACAACATGTATACATGAATTAACAACATCAATTCAAATTTAATTGAAATCAAAATCATCACACCTATAACATGTGGAACTATGTGAAAAATGAGCCAAATGATATTTTCATACAAATCACATTGTAAATTTGGTTAAACCAAGTGTATTCAATCTAAATAAAGCCTAACATCACGAATACTTGTTGTATATACAAAAAAAGTAAGTTCGAAAATAGAATGATCATGCAAGTCATTGCAACACGACTTCATTTCATAGCATTTAAGCTGTAGTTTAATCACATGTATCATGGTATAACCAACTTATTGTATGTTATAACAACATCTATACATGAATTAACAACATCAATTCAAATTAAATTGAAATCAAAATCATCACACCTAGAACATGTGGAACTATGTGAAAAATAAGCCAGATGATATTTTCATACAAATCACATTATAAATTTGGTAAAACCTAGTTTATTCAAACTAAATATGTCTAACATCACGAATACTTGTTGTATATACAATAAAGAAAGTTCAAAAACGGAATGATCGTGCAAGTCAAAATAACACGACTTCAAGTCATAGCATTTAAACTATAGTTTAATCACATAAATAAAGGTATAACCAAGTTATTCTTCGTTCTAACAACATCAATTCATGTTTTAACAACAACAATTCATGCTAAATTGAAATCAAAATCACCACACATAGAACATGTGCAACTATGTGAAAAATGAGCCAAATGATAATCATACAAATAACATTGTAAATTTGTAAAAACAAAGTGTATTCAAACTAAATAAAGCCTAACTTCACGAATACATGTTGTATATACAAAAAAAGTAAGTTCGAAAACGGAACAATTGTGCAAGTCATAACAACACGACCTCATGTCATAGCATTTAAACTATAGTTTAATCACATCAATCTTGGTATAACCAAGTTATTCTTGGTTCTGACAACATGTATTGATGTTTTAACAACATCAATTCAATTTTTAATAGAAATCAAAATAATCACACCTAGAATATGTTTAACTATGTGAAAAATGAGACAAATGATATACATACAAATCACATTGTAATTTTGGTAAGACCAAGTGTATTCAAACTAAATAAAGCCTAATATCACGAATACATGTTGTATATACAAAAAAAGTAAGTTCGAAAACGGAACAATTGTGCAAGTCATAACAACACGACCTCTTGTCATAGCATTTAAACTATAGTTTAATCACATAAATAAAGGTATAACCAAGTTATTCTTGGTTCTAACAACATCAATTCATGTTTTAACAACATCAATTCAATTTTTAATAGAAATCAAAATCATCACACCTAGAATATGTTTAACTATGTGAAAAATGAGCCAAATGATAATCATACAAATAACATTGTAAATTTTTTAAAACAAAGTGTATTCAAACTAAATAAAGCCTAACATCACGAATACATGTTGTATATACAAAAAAGGTAAGTTCGAAAACGGAACAATTGTGCAAGTCATAACAACACGACCTCATGTCATAGCATTTAAACTATAGTTTAATCAAATCAATCTTGGTATAACCAAGTTATTCTTGGTTCTAACAACATCAATTCATGTTTTAACAACAACAATTCATGCTAAATTGAAATCAAAATCACCACACATAGAACATGTGCAACTATGTGAAAAATGAGCCAAATGATAATCATACAAATAACATTGTAAATTTTTTAAAACAAAGTGTATTCAAACTAAATAAAGCCTAACATCACGAATACATGTTGTATATACAAAAAAAGTAAGTTTGAAAATGGAACAATTGTGCAAGTCATAACAACACGACCTCATGTCATAGCATTTAAACTATAGTTTAATCACATCAATCTTGGTATAACCAAGTTATTCTTGGTTCTGACAACATGTATTGATGATTTAACAACATCAATTCAATTTTTATTAGAAATCAAAATAATCACACCTAGAATATGTTTAACTATGTGAAAAATGAGCCAAATGATATACATACAAATGACATTGTAATTTGGTAAGACCAAGTGTATTCAAACTACATAAAGTATAATATCACGAATACTTATTGTATATACAAACAAAATAAGTTCGAAAATAGAATGATAATGCAAGTCATTGAAACACGACATCATGTCATAGCATTTAAGCTGTAGTTTAATCACATATATCATGGTATAACCAACTTATTCTATGTTATAACAACATGAATTCATCAATTAAAACCATCAATTCAAATATAATTGAAATCAAAATCAACACACCTAGAACATGTGGAACTATGTGAAAAATGAGCCAAATGATATTTTCATACAAATCACATTGTAAATTTGGTAAAACCTAGTGTATTCAAACTAAATATGCCTAACATCACGAATACTTGTTGTATATACAATATAGTAAGTTCAAAAACGGAATGATCGTGCAAGTCAAAACAACACGACTTCATGTCATAGCATTTAAACTATAGTTTAATCACATAAATAAAGGTATAATCAAGATATTCTTGGTTCTAACAACATCAATTCATGTTTTAACAACAACAATTCATGCTAAATTGAAATCAAAATCACCACACATACAACATGTGGAACTATGTGAAAAATGAGCCAAATGATATTTTCATACAAATCACATTGTAAATTTGGTAAAACCTAGTGTATTCAAACTAAATATGCCTAACATCACGAATACTTGTTGTATATACAATATAGTAAGTTCAAAAACGGAATGATCGTGCAAGTCAAAACAACACGACTTCATGTCATAGCATTTAAGCTGTAGTTTAATCACATGTATCATGGTATAACCAACTTATTCTATGTTATAACAACATGAATTCATCAATTAAAACCATCAATTCAAATATAATTGAAATCAAAATCAACACACCTAGAACATGTGGAACTATGTGAAAAATGAGCCAAATGATATTTTCATACAAATCACATTGTAAATTTGGTAAAACCTAGTGTATTCAAACTAAATATGCCTAACATCACGAATACTTGTTGTATATACAATATAGTAAGTTCAAAAACGGAATGATCGTGCAAGTCAAAACAACACGACTTCATGTCATAGCATTTAAACTATAGTTTAATATAAAAAATAAAGGTATAACCAAGTTATTCTTGGTTCTAACAACATCAATTCATGTTTTAACAACAACAATTCATGCTTAATTGAAATCAAAATCACCACACATAGAACATGTGCAACTATGTGAAAAATGAGCCAAATGATAATCATACAAATAACTTTGTAAATTTGTTAAAACAAAGTGTATTCAAACTAAATAAAGCCTAATATCACGAATACTTGTTGTATATACAAAAAAAGTAAGTTCGAAAACGGAACAATTGTGCAAGTCATAACAACACGACCTAATGTCATAGCATTTAAACTATAGTTTAATGACACAAATCATGGTATAACCACGTTATTCTTGGTTCTAACAACATGTATTTATCTTTTAACAACATCAATTCAAGTTTAATTGAAATCAAAATCATCACACCTAGAATATGTAGAACTATGTGAAAAATGAGCCAAATGATATTCATACAAATCACATTGTAATTTTGGTAAAACCAAGTGTATTCAAACTTAATAAAGCCTAACATCACGAATACTTGTTGTATATACTAAAAAAGTAAGTTCGAAAATAGAATGATCATGCAAGTCATTGCAACACGACTTCATGTCATAGCATTTAAGCTGTACTTTAATCACATGTATCATGGTATAACCAACTTATTCTATGTTATAACAACACAAATTCATGAATTAAAACCATCAACTCAAATATAATTGAAATCAAAATCATCACACCTAGAACATGTGGAACTATGTGAAAAATGAGCCAAATGATATTTTCATACAAATCACATTGTAAATTTGGTTAAACCAAGTGTATTCAATCTAAATAAAGCCTAACATCATGAATAGTTGTTGTATATACAAAAAAAGTAAGTTCGAAAATAGAATGATCATGCAAGTCATTGCAACACGACTTCATGTCATAGTATTTAAGCTGTTGTTTAATCACATGTATCATGGTATAACCAACTTATTCAATGTTATAACAACATGAATTCATGAATTAAAACCATCAATTCAAATATAATTGAAATCAAAATAACCACACCTAGAACATGTGGAACTATGTGAAAAATGAGCCAAATGATATTTTCATACAAATCACATTGTAAATTTGGTAAAACCTAGTGTATTCAAACTAAATATGCCTAACATCACGAATACTTGTTGTATATACAATATAGTAAGTTCAAAAACGGTATGATCGTGCAAGTCAAAACAACACGACTTCATGTCATAGCATTTAAATTATAGTTTAATCACATAAATAAAGGTATAACCAAAATATTCTTGGTTCTAACAACATCAATTCATGTTTTAACAACAACAATTCATGCTAAATCGAAATCAAAATCACCACACATACAACATGTGCAACTATGTGAAAAATGAGCCAAATGATAATCATACAAAGATCATTGTAAATTTGTAAAAACAAAGTGTATTCAAACTAAATAAAGCCTAACATCACGAATACATGTTGTATATACAAAAAAAGTAAGTTCGAAAACGGAACAATTGTGCAAGTCATAACAACACGACCTCATGTCATAGCATTTAAACTATAGTTTAATCACATCAATCTTGGTATAACCAAGTTATTCTTGGTTCTGACAACATGTATTGATGTTTTAACAACATCAATTCAATTTTTAATAGAAATCAAAATGATCACACCTAGAATATGTTTAACTATGTGAAAAATGAGCCAAATGATATTCATACAAATCACATTGTAATTTTGGTAAGACCAAGTGTATTCAAACTAAATAAAGCCTAACATCACGAATACTTGTTGTATATACCAATAAAGTAAGTTCGAAAACGGAATGATCGTGCAAGTCAATATAACACGACTGCATGTCATAACATTTAAACTATAGTTTAATCACAAAAATAAAGGTATAACCAAGTTATTCTTGGTTATAACAACATCAATTCATCTTTTAACAACAACAATTCAAGTTTAATTGAAATCAAAATCATCACACCTTGAATATGTAGAACTATGTGAAAAATGAGCCAAATGATATTCATACAAATCACATTGCAATTTTGGTAAAACCAAGTGTATTCAAACTTAATAAAGCCTAACATCACGAATACTTGTTGTATATACAAAAAAAGTAAGTTCGAAAACTGAACAATTGTGCAAGTCATAACAACACGACCTCATGTCATAGCATTTAAACTATAGTTTAATGACACAAATCATGGTATAACCACGTTATTCTTATTTCTAACAACATGTATTTATCTTTTAATAACATCAATTCAAGTTTAATTGAAATCAAAATCATCACACCTTGAATATGTAGAACTATGTGAAAAATGAGCCAAATGATATTCATACAAATCACATTGCAATTTTGGTAAAACCAAGTGTATTCAAACTTAATAAAGCCTAACATCACGAATACTTGTTGTATATACTAAAAAAGTAAGTTCGAAAATAGAATGATCATGCAAGTCATTGCAACACGACTTCATGTCATATCATTTAAGCTGTAGTTTAATCACATGTATCATTTTATAACCAACTTATTCTATGTTATAACAACATGAATTCATGAATTAAAACCATCAATTCAAATATAATTGAAATCAAAATCATCACAACTAGAACATGTGCAACTATGTGAAAAATGTGCGAAATGATATTTTCATACAAATCACATTGTAAATTTGGTAAAACCGAGTGTATTCAAACTAAATATGCCTAACATCACGAATGCTTGTTGTATTTACAATAAAGTAAGTTCGAAAACAGAATGATCGTGCAAGTCAATATAACACGACTGCATGTCATAACATTTAAACTACAGTTTAATCACAAAAATAAAGGTATAACCAAGTTATTCTTGGTTATAACAACATCAATTTATCTTTTAACAACAACAATTCATGCTTAACTGAAATCAAAATAACCACACATCGAACATGTGCAATTATGTGTAAAATGAGCCAAATGATAATCATACAAATAACATTGTAAATTTGTTAAAACAAAGTGTATTCAAACTAAATAAAGCCTAACATCACGAATACTTGTTGTATATACAAAAAAAGTAAGTTCGAAAACGGAACAATTGTGCAAGTCATAACAACACGACCTCATGTCATGGCATTTAAACTATAGTTTAATGACACAAATCATGGTATAACCACGTTATTCTTATTTCTAACAACATGTATTTATCTTTTAACAACATCAATTCAAGTTTAATTGAAATCAAAATCATCACACCTTGAATATGTAGAACTATGTGAAAAATGAGCCAAATGATATTCATACAAATCACATTGCAATTTTGGTTAAACCAAGTGTATTCAAACTTAATAAAGCCTAACATCACGAATACTTGTTGTATATACAAAAAAAGTAAGTTCGAAAACGGAACAATTGTGCAAGTCATAACAACACGACCTCATGTCATGGCATTTAAACTATAGTTTAATGACACAAATCATGGTATAACCACGTTATTCTTATTTCTAACAACATGTATTTATCTTTTAACAACATCAATTCAAGTTTAATTGAAATCAAAATCATCACACCTTGAATATGTAGAACTATGTGAAAAATGAGCCAAATGATATTNATTTATCCATACCCGGGGACTCGTCCGACGCGGTTACTGGTATTCTCGGTATTTTCATATTTTTATCGGATGGCATTCTCAAGTGGTATTCTCACAATTCTGGCCCGGCGGGCCCCATATAAAGTCTCTGTATGCATTTTGAGACGTTTCGGGTCATTTCGTCCCCGGAAGGGTCCAGGGGTATTTTCGTAATTTGCCACCCGGGAGCGCACCGATCAGGTGAAATGATGTTATGTGGCCGCGTATTCGCTATCTGGAAGCAGTGGATTATTTTACGAGGTCCTCCGGTATTTTCTCATCGATATTCCCGCCTAATTCTAGACCGAGACGCATTTCCGAAGTTCTATTGCGGAACGGCACTTCTTATAATTTAATTGGATATTATTTAGGTGACTTGGGCTTCATCTAATGGAATTGGGTTCTTGGGCCTAAACTTGTTGATTGGGCTACATTTCTTTATAAATAGGAGTCCTAAGGCATTGAGAAAGGATTCGGACCCCTTTTCGCATCTCCTAAGGCAAGACTTTCGCTCGAAATCGCGAGACTTCGTGTTTCAGTCACTGTTCGCGAGAACTCACACCTAAACTCGCGACCACCTTCATCTGGGTCACTATTCGCGAGAACTCGTACCAGTTTGCGCGGCCACCCCTCATCTGGTTACTATTCGCGAGAACTCGTACCAGTTCGCACGGCCACCCTCATCTAGCTACTATCCGCGAGAACTCGCATCTGCAGTTACTATTCGCGAGTTCCTGCTCGTACAGTGTCGGCTGCGTTGCTCGTACAGTGCCGGCTGCGTTGCTCGTATAGTGTCGGCTGCGCTGCTAGTACAGTATTTTATGCAAGTTATTGACCATAACTTGCGACTGCCGGCTTTACGAGCCTGACTGAGTGTTTTCGATCATTTCACGAGCCATTCTCTTCCGTATTGTTGCTATCACATCATTGTAATTGTACTCTCCGAATATTATAGTGAAAACCAAGGTAGAACTTTGCTCTCCCGAGGACGTAAGCTCACACAATGTGGGCCCAACCTCGTATACCGCTTGTGTCCCCACAACAATCTAATTTCAAGTAAATTAAAAATTGACTGATCTAAAAATAAATACCCAAAATATTTTTAGACTAGATCAAGTCAATTTATAATTTACTTGAAATTAGATTGTTGTGGGGACACAAGCGATATACGAGGTTGGACCCACATTGTGTGAGCTTACGTCCTCGGGAGAGCAAAGCTCTACCTTGGTTTTCACTACAATATTCGGCGAGTACAATTACAATGATGTGATAGCAACAATACGGATGAGAACGGCTCGTGCAATGATCGAAAACACTCAGTCGGGCTCGGAAAGCTGACAGCCACGAGTTGTGGTCGATAACTTGCAGAAAATACTGTACTAGCAGCGCAGCGGGCACTGTACGAGCAGTGCAGAGAACACTGTATGAACAGGAACTCGCGAATAGTAACCAGATGAGGGTGGCCGCGCGAACTGGTGCGAGTTCTCGCAAATAGTGACCCAGGTGAGGGTAGCAACGCGAACTGGTGCAAGTTCTCGCGAATAGTGGCTGAAAAACGAAGTCTCGCGATTTCGAGCGAAGTCTTGCCTTGGGAGATGTAAAAAGGGTCCGAATCCTTTCTCAATGCCTTAGTACTCCTATATATAGAGAAATGTAGCCCAATCAACAAGTTTAGGCCCAAGAACCCAATTTCATTTGATTAAGCCCAAGTCACCTAAATAATATCCAATTAAATTAGAAGAAATGTCATTCCGAATACTTGTTGAAAAATGAGCCAAATGATAATCATACAAATAACTTTGTAAATTTGTTAAAACAAAGTGTATTCAAACTAAATAAAGCCTAACATCACGAATACTTGTTGTATATACAAAAAAAGTAAGTTCGAAAACGAAACAATTGTGCAAGTCATAACAACACGACCTAGCGTCATAGCATTTAAAGTATAGTTTAATGACACAAATCATGGAATAACCACGTTATTCTTGGTTCTAACAACATGTATTTATCTTTTAACAACATCAATTCAAGTTTAATTGAAATCAAAATCATCACACCTAGAATATGTAGAACAATGTGAAAAATGAGCCAAATGATATTCATACAAATCACATTGTAATTTTGGTAAAACCAAGTGTATTCAAACTTAATGAAACCTAACATCACGAATACTTGTTGTATATACTAAAAAAGTAAGTTTGAAAATAGAATGATCATGCAAGTCATTGAAACACGACTTCATGTCATAGCATTTAAGATGTAGTTTAATCACATGTATCATGGTATAACCAACTTATTCTATGTTATAACATCACGAATTCATGAATTAAAACCATCAATTCAAATATAATTGAAATCAAAATCATCACACCTTGAACATGTGGAACTATGTGAAAAATGAGCCAAATGATATTTTCATACAAATCACATTGTAAATTTTGTAAAACCTAGTGTATTCAAACTAAATATGCCTAACATCACGAATACTTGTTGTATATACAATAAAGTAAGTTCAAAAACGGAATGATCGTGCAAGTCAAAACAACACGACTTCATGTCATAGCATTTAAACTATAGTTTAATGACACAAATCATGGTACAACCACGTAATTCTTGGTTCTAACAACATGTATTTATCTTTTAACAACATCAATTCAAGTTTAATTGAAATCAAAATCATCACACCTAGAATATGTAGAACTATGTGAAAAATGAGCCAAATGATATTCATACAAATCACATTGTAATTTTGGTAAAACCAAGTGTATTCAAACTTAATAAAGCCTGATATCACGAATACTTGTTGTATATACAAAAAAAGTAAGTTCGAAAATAGAATGATCATGCAAGTCATTGCAACACGACTTCATGTCATAGCATTTAAGCTGTAGTTTAATCACATGTATCATGGTATAACCAACTTATTGTATTATATAACAACATGTATACATGAATTAACAACATCAATTCAAATTTAATTGAAATCAAAATCATCACACCTAGAACATGTGGAACTATGTGAAAAATGAGTCAAATGATATTTTCATACAAATCACATTGTAAATTTGGTAAAACCTAGTGTATTCAAACTAAAAATGCCTAACATCACGAATACTTGTTGTATATACAATAAAGTAAGTTCAAAAACGGAATGATCGTGCAAGTCAAAACAACACGACTTCATGTTATAGCATTTAAACTATAGTTTAATCACATAAATAAAGGTATAACCAAGTTATTCTTAGTTCAAACAACATCAATTCATGTTTTAACTACAACAATTCATGCTTAATTGAAATCAAAATCACCACATATAGAACATTTTGCAACTATGTGAAAAATGAGCCAAATGATAATCATACAAAGAACATTGTAAATTTGTAAAAACAAAGTGTATTCAAACTAAATAAAGCCTAACATCACGAATACATGTTGTATATACAAAAAAAGTAAGTTCGAAAACGGAACAATTGTGCAAGTCATAACAACACGACCTCATGTCATAGTATTTAAACTATAGTTTAATCACATCAATCTAGGTATAACCAAGTTATTCTTTGTTCTGACAACATGTATTGATGTTTTAACAAAATCAATTCAATTTTTAATTGAAATCAAAATAATCACACCTAGAATATGTTTAACTATGTGAAAAATGAGCCAAATGATATTCATACAAATCACATTCTTATTTTGGTAAGACCAAGTGTATACAAACTAAATAAAGCCTAATATCACGAATTCTAATTGTATATGCAAAAAAGTAAGTTCGAAAATAGAATGATCATGCTAGTCATTGAAACACGACATCATGTCATAGCAATTAAGCTGTAGTTTAATCACATGTATCATGGTATATCCAACTTATTCTATGTTATAACAACATGAATTCATGAAATAAAACAATCAATTCAAATATAATTGAAATCAAAATCATCACACCTAGAACATGTGCAACTATGTGAAAAATAAGCCAAATGATATTTTCATACAAATCACATTGTAAATTGGGTAAAACCTAGTGTATTCAAACTAAATATGCCTAACATAACGAATACTTGTTGTATATACAATAAAGTAAGTTCAAAAACGGAATGATCGTGCAAGTCAATATAACACGACTGCATGTCATAACATTTAAACTATAGTTTAATCACAAAAAAAAGGTATAACCAAGTTATTATTGGTTATAACAACATCAATTCATGTTTTAACAACAACAATTCTTGCTTAATTGAAATCAAAATCACCACACATCGAACATGTGCAACTATGTGTAAAATGAGCCAAATGATAATCATACAAATAACATTGTAAATTTGTTAATACAAAGTGTATTCAAACTAAATAAAGCCTAACATCACGAATACTTGTTGTATATACAAAAAATGTAAGTTCGAAAACGGAACAATTGTGCAAGTCATAACAACACGACCTCATGTCATAGCATTTAAACTATAGTTTAATGACACAAATCATGGTATAACCACGTTATTCTTGGTTCTAACAACATGTATTTATCTTTTAACAACATCACAAGTTTAATTGAAATCAAAATCATCACACCAAGAATATGTAGAACTATGTGAAAAATGAGCCAAATGATAATCATACAAAGAACATTGTAAATTTGTAAAAACAAAGTGTATTCAAACTAAATAAAGCCTAACATCACGAATAGATGTTGTATATACAAAAAAAGTAAGTTCGAAAACGGAACAATTGTGCAAGTCATAACAACACGACCTCATGTCATAGCATTTAAACTATAGTTTAATCACATCAATCTTGGTATAACCAAGTTATTCTTGGTTCTGACAACATGTATTGAGTTTTTAACAAAATCAATTCAATTTTTAATTGAAATCAAAATAATCACACCTAGAATATGTTTAACTATGTGAAAAATGAGCCAAATGATATTCATACAAATCACATTCTTATTTTGGTAAGACCAAGTGTATTCAAACTAAATAAAGCCTAATATCACGAATACTTATTGTATATGCAAAAAAGTAAGTTCGAAAATAGAATGATCATGCTAGTCATTGAAACACGATATCATGTCATAGCATTTAAGCTGCAGTTTAATCACATGTATCATGGTATAACCAATTTATTCTATGTTATAACAACATGAATTCATGAAATAAATCCATCAATTCAAATATAATTGAAATCAAAATCATCACACCTAGAACATGTGCAACTATGTGAAAAATGAGCCAAATGATATTTTCATACAAATCATATTGTAAATTTGGTAAAACTTAGTGTATTCAAACTAAATATGCCTAACATCACGAATACTTGTTGTTTATACAATAAAGTAAGTTCCAAAACGGAATGATCGTGCAAGTCAATATAACACGACTGCATGTCATAAAATTTAAACTATAGTTTAATCACAAAAATAAAGGTATAACCAAGTTTTTCCTTGTTATAACAACATCAATTCATGTTTTAACAACAACAATTCATGCTTAATTGAAATCAAAATCACCACACATCGAACATGTGCAACTATGTGTAAAATGAACCAAATGATAATCATACAAATAACATTGTAAATTTGTTAATACAAAGTGTATTCAAACTAAATAAAGCCAAACATCACGAATACTTGTTGTATATACAAAAAATGTAAGTTCGAAAACGGAACAATTGTGCAAGTCATAACAACACGACCTCATGTCATAGCATTTAAACTATAGTTTAATGACACAAATCATTGTATAAAAACGTTATTCTGGGTTCTAACAACATGTATTTATCTTTTAACAACATCAATTCTAATTTAATTGAAATCAAAATCATCACACCTAGAACATGTGGAACTATGTGAAAAATGAGCCAAATGATATTTTCATACAAATCACATTGTAATTTTGGTAAAACCAAGTGTATTCAAACTTAATAAAGCCTAACATCACGAATACTTGTTGTATATACTAAAAAAGTAAGTTCGAAAATAAAATAATCATGCAAGTCATTGCAACACGACATCATGTCATAGCATTTAAGCTGTAGTTTAATCACATGTATGATGGTATAACCAACTTATTCTATGTTATAACATGTATACGTGAATTAACAACATCAATTCTAATTTAATTGAAATCAAAATCATCACACCTAGAACATGTGGAACTATGTGAAAAATGAGCCAAATGATATTTTCATACAAATCACATTGTAAATTTGGTAAAACCTAGTGTATTCAAACTAAATATGCCTAACATCACGAATATTTGTTGTATATACAATAAAGTAAGTTCAAAAACGGAATGATCGTACAAGTCAAAACAACACGACTTCATGTCATAGCATTTAAATTATAGTTTAATGACACAAATCATGGTATAACGACGTTATTCTTGGTTCTAACAACATGTATTTATCTTTTAACAACGTCAATTCAAGTTTAATTGAAATCAAAATCATCACACCTAGAATATGTAGAACTATGTGAAAAATGAGCCAAATGATATTCATACAAATTACATTGTAATTTTGGTAAAACCAAGTGTATTCAAACTTAATAAAGACTAACATCACGAATACTTGTTGTATATACTAAAAAAGTAAGTTCGAAAATAGAATGATCATGCAAGTCATTGCAACACGACTTCATGTCATAGCATTTAAGCTGTACTTTAATCACATGTATCATGGTATAACCAACTTTTTCTATGTTAAAACAACACAAATTCATGAATTAAAACCATCAACTCAAATATAATTGAAATCAGAATCATCGCACCTAGAACATGTGGAACTATGTGAAAAATGAGCCAAATGATATTTTCATACAAATCACATTGTAAATTTGGTAAAACCAAGTGTATTCAAACTAAATATGCCTAACATCACGAATACTTGTTGTATATACAATAAAGTAAGTTCAAAAACGGAATGATCGTGCAAGTCAAAACAACACGACTTCATGTCATAGCATTTAAAATATAGTATAATCACATAAATAAAGTTATAACTAAGTTATTCTTGGTTCTAACAACATCAATTCATGTTTTAACAACAACAATTCATGCTTAATTGAAATCAAAATCACCACACATAGAACATGTGCAACTATGTGAAAAATGAGCCAAATGATAATCATACAAATAACTTTGTAAATTTGTTAAAACAGAGTGTATTCAAACTAATTAAAGCCTAATATCACGAATACTTGTTGTATATACAAAAAAAGTAAGTTCGAAAACGGAACAATTGTGCAAGTCATAACAACACGACCTAATGTCATAGCATTTAAACTATAGTTTAATGACACAAATCATGGTATAACCACGTTATTCTTGGTTCTAACAACATGTATTTATCTTTTAACAACATCAATTCAAGTTTAATTGAAATCAAAATCATCACACCTAGAATATGTAGAACTATGTGAAAAATGAGCCAAATGATATTCATACAAATCACATTGTAATTTTGGTAAAACCAAGTGTATTCAAACTTAATAAAGCCTAACATCACGAATACTTGTTGTATATACTAAAAAAGTAAGTTCGAAAATAGAATGATCATGCAAGTCATTGCAACACGACTTCATGTCATAGCATTTAAGCTGTACTTTAATCACATGTATCATGGTATAACCAACTTATTCTATGTTATAACAACACAAATTCATGAATTAAAACCATCAACTCAAATATAATTGAAATCAAAATCATCACACCTAGAACATGTGGAACTATGTGAAAAATGAGCCAAATGATATTTTCATACAAATCACATTGTAAATTTGGTAAAACCTAGTGTATTCAAACTAAATATGCCTAACATCACGAATACTTGTTGTATATACAATAAAGTAAGTTCAAAAACGGAATGATCGTGCAAGTCAAAACAACACGACTTCATGTCATAGCATTTAAACTATAGTTTAATATAAAAAATATAGGTATAACCAAGTTATTCTTGGTTCTAACAACATCAATTCATGTTTTAACAACAACAATTCATGCTTAATTGAAATCAAAATCACCACACATAGAACATGTGCAACTATGTGAAAAATGAGCCAAATGATAATCATACAAATAACTTTGTAAATTTGTTAAAACAAAGTGTATTCAAACTAAATAAAGCCTAATATCACGAATACTTGTTGTATATACAAAAAAAGTAAGTTCGAAAACGGAACAATTGTGCAAGTCATAACAACACGACCTAATGTCATAGCATTTAAACTATAGTTTAATGACACAAATCATGGTATAACCACGTTATTCTTGGTTCTAACAACATGTATTTATCTTTTAACAACATCAATTCAAGTTTAATTGAAATCAAAATCATCACACCTAGAATATGTAGAACTATGTGAAAAATGAGCCAAATGATATTCATACAAATCACATTGTAATTTTGGTAAAACCAAGTGTATTCAAACTTAATAAAGCCTAACATCACGAATACTTGTTGTATATACTAAAAAAGTAAGTTCGAAAATAGAATGATCATGCAAGTCATTGCAACACGACTTCATGTCATAGCATTTAAGCTGTACTTTAATCACATGTATCATGGTATAACCAACTTATTCTATGTTATAACAACACAAATTCATGAATTAAAACCATCAACTCAAATATAATTGAAATCAAAATCATCACACCTAGAACATGTGGAACTATGTGAAAAATGAGCCAAATGATATTTTCATACAAATCACATTGTAAATTTGGTAAAACCTAGTGTATTCAAACTAAATATGCCTAACATCACGAATACTTGTTGTATATACAATAAAGTAAGTTCAAAAACGGAATGATCGTGCAAGTCAAAACAACACGACTTCATGTCATAGCATTTAAACTATAGTTTAATATAAAAAATATAGGTATAACCAAGTTATTCTTGGTTCTAACAACATCAATTCATGTTTTAACAACAACAATTCATGCTTAATTGAAATCAAAATCACCACACATAGAACATGTGCAACTATGTGAAAAATGAGCCAAATGATAATCATACAAATAACTTTGTAAATTTGTTAAAACAAAGTGTATTCAAACTAAATAAAGCCTAATATCACGAATACTTGTTGTATATACAAAAAAAGTAAGTTCGAAAACGGAACAATTGTGCAAGTCATAACAACACGACCTAATGTCATAGCATTTAAACTATAGTTTAATGACACAAATCATGGTATAACCACGTTATTCTTGGTTCTAACAACATGTATTTATCTTTTAACAACATCAATTCAAGTTTAATTGAAATCAAAATCATCACACCTAGAATATGTAGAACTATGTGAAAAATGAGCCAAATGATATTCATACAAATCACATTGTAATTTTGGTAAAACCAAGTGTATTCAAACTTAATAAAGCCTAACATCACGAATACTTGTTGTATATACTAAAAAAGTAAGTTCGAAAATAGAATGATCATGCAAGTCATTGCAACACGACTTCATGTCATAGCATTTAAGCTGTACTTTAATCACATGTATCATGGTATAACCAACTTATTCTATGTTATAACAACACAAATTCATGAATTAAAACCATCAACTCAAATATAATTGAAATCAAAATCATCACACCTAGAACATGTGGAACTATGTGAAAAATGAGCCAAATGATATTTTCATACAAATCACATTGTAAATTTGGTAAAACCTAGTGTATTCAAACTAAATATGCCTAACATCACGAATACTTGTTGTATATACAATAAAGTAAGTTCAAAAACGGAATGATCGTGCAAGTCAAAACAACACGACTTCATGTCATAGCATTTAAACTATAGTTTAATATAAAAAATATAGGTATAACCAAGTTATTCTTGGTTCTAACAACATCAATTCATGTTTTAACAACAACAATTCATGCTTAATTGAAATCAAAATCACCACACATAGAACATGTGCAACTATGTGAAAAATGAGCCAAATGATAATCATACAAATAACTTTGTAAATTTGTTAAAACAAAGTGTATTCAAACTAAATAAAGCCTAATATCACGAATACTTGTTGTATATACAAAAAAAGTAAGTTCGAAAACGGAACAATTGTGCAAGTCATAACAACACGACCTAATGTCATAGCATTTAAACTATAGTTTAATGACACAAATCATGGTATAACCACGTTATTCTTGGTTCTAACAACATGTATTTATCTTTTAACAACATCAATTCAAGTTTAATTGAAATCAAAATCATCACACCTACAATATGTAGAACTATGTGAAAAATGAGCCAAATGATATTCATACAAATTACATTGTAATTTTGGTAAAACCAAGTGTATTCAAACTTAATAAAGCCTAACATCACGAATACTTGTTGTATATACTAAAAAAGTAAGTTCGAAAACAGAATGATCATGCAAGTCATTACAACACGACCTAATGTCATAGCATTTAAACTATAGTTTAATGACACAAATCATGGTATAACCACGTTATTCTTGGTTCTAACAACATGTATCTATCTTTTAACAACATCAATTCAAGTTTAATTGAAATCAAAATCATCACACCTACAATATGTAGAACTATGTGAAAAATGAGCCAAATGATATTCATACAAATTACATTGTAATTTTGGTAAAACCAAGTGTATTCAAACTTAATAAAGCCTAACATCACGAATACTTGTTGTATATACTAAAAAAGTAAGTTCGAAAACAGAATGATCATGCAAGTCATTGCAACACGACTTCATGTCATAGCATTTAAGCTGTACTTTAATTACATGTATCATGGTATAACCAACTTATTCTATGTTATAACAACACAAATTCATGAATTAAAACCATCTACTCAAATATAATTGAAATCAAAATCATCACACCTAGAACATGTGGAACTATGTGAAAAATGAGCCAAATGATATTCATACAAATCACATTGGAAATTTTGTAAAACCAAGTGTATTCAAAATAGTAAAACCTAATATCACAAACACTTGTTGTATATACAAAAAAAGTATGTTCGAAAACGGAATGATCGTGCAAGTCAAAACAACACGACTTCATGTCATAGCATTTAAACTATAGTTTAATATAAAAAATAAAGGTATAACCAAGTGATTCTTGGTTCTAACAACATCAATTCATGTTTTAACAACAACAATTCATGCTTAATTGAAATCAAAATCACCACACATAGAACATGTGGAACTATGTGAAAAATGAGCCAAATGATATTTCATACAAATCACATTGTAAATTTGGTAAAACCTAGTGTATTCAAACTAAATATGCCTAACATCACGAATACTTGTTGTATATACAAAAAAGTAAGTTCAAAAACGGAATGATCGTGCAAGTCAAAACAACACGACTTCATGTCATAGCATTTAAACTATAGTTTAATATAAAAAATAAAGGTATAACCAAGTGATTCTTGGTTCTAACAACACATATTCAATTTTTAACAACATCAATTCAAGTTTAAATGAAATCAAAATCATCACATTTAGAACTTGTAGAACTATGTGAAAGATGATCCAGTTGATATTCATACAAAACACATTGTAAATTTGGTAACACCAAGTGCATTCATACTAAATATAGACTAACATCACGAAAACTTGATGCATATACAAAAAAATACAGCTCGAAAAAGGAATAATGGTGCATGTCATAATAACACGACTTCATATCATAGCATTTAAACTATAGTTTCATCACATCAATCATGGTATAACCAAGTTATTCTTTGTACTAACAACACGTATTCATGTTTTAACAACATCAATTCAAGTTCAATTGAAATCAAAATCATCACACTTAGAACATTTGGAACTATGTGAAAAATGAGCCAAATGATATTCATACAAATTACATTGTAATTTTGGTAAAACCAAGTGTATTCAAACTTAATAAAGCCTAACATCACGAATACTTGTTGTATATACTAAAAAAGTAAGTTCGAAAATAGAATAATCATGCAAGTCATAGCAACACGACTTCATGTCATAGCATTTAAGCTGTACTTTAATCACATGTATCATGGTATAACCAACTTATTCTATGTTATAACAACACGAATTCATGAATTAAAACCATCAATTCAAATATAATTGAAATCAAAATCATCACACCTAGAACATGTGCAACTATGTGAAAAATGAGCCAAATGATATTTTCATACAAATCACATTGTAAATTTGGTAAAACCAAGTGTATTCAAACTTAATAAAGCCTAACATCACGAATACTTGTTGTATATACAAAAAAACTAAGTTCGAAATTAGAATGATCATGCAAGTCATTGCAACACGACTTCATTTCATAGCATTTAAGCTGTACTTTAATCACATGTATCATGGTATAACCAACTTATTCTATGTTATAACAACACGAATTCATGAATTAAAACCATCAATTCAAATATAATTGAAATCAAAATCATCACACCTAGAATATGTTTAACTATGTGAAAAATGAGCCAAATGATATTTTCATACAAATCACATTGTAAATTTGGTAAAACCTAGTGTATTCAAACTAAATATCCCTAACATCACGAATTCTTGTTGTATATACAATAAAGTAAGTTCAAAAACGGAATGATCGTGCAAGTCAATATAACACGACTTCATGTCATAGCAATTAAACTATAGTTTAATCACAAAAATAAAGGTATAACCTAGTTATTCTTGGTAATAACAACATCAATTCATGTTTTAACAACAACAATTCATGCTTAATTGAAATCAAAATCCCCACACATCGAACATGTTCAAATATGTGAAAAATGAGCCAAATGATAATCAAACAAATAACATTGTAAATTTGTTAAAACAAAGTGTATTCAAACCAAATAAAGCCTAACATCACGAATACTTGTTGTATATACAAAAAAAGTAAGTTCGAAAACGGAACAATTGTGCAAGTCATAACAACACGACCTCATGTTATAGCATTTAAACAATAGTTTAATGACACAAATCATGGTATAACCACGTTATTCTTGGTTGAAACAACATGTATTTATCTTTTAACAACATCAATTCTATTTTTAATAGAAATCAAAATCATCACACCTACAATATGTTTAACTATGTGAAAAATGAGCCAAATGATATTCATACAAATCACATTGTAATTTTGGTAAAACCAAGTGTATTCAAACTAAATAAAGCCTAATATCACGAATACTTATTGTATATATAAACAAAGTAAGTTCGAAAATACAATGATCATGCAAGTCATTGAAACACGACATTATGTCATAGCATTTAAGCTGTAGTTTAATCACATGTATCATGGTATAACCAACTTATTTTATGTTATAACAACATGAATTCATGAATTAAAACCATCAATTCAAATATAATTGAAATCAAAATCATCACATCTAGAACATGTGGAACTATGTGAAAAATGAGACAAATGATATTTTCATACAAATCATATTGTAAATTTGGTAAAACCTAGTGTATTCAAACTAAATATGCCTAACATCACGAATACTTGTTGTATATACAATAAAGTAAGTTCAAAAACGGAATGATCGTGCAAGTCAAAAGAACACGACCTCATGTCATAGCATTTAAACTATAGTTTAATGACACAAATCATGGTATAACCACGTTATTCTTGGTTCTAACAACATGTATTTATCTTTTAACAACATCAATTCAAGTTTAATTGAAATCAAAATCATCACACCTAGAATATGTAGAACTATGTGAAAAATGAGCCAAATGATATTCATACAAATCACATTGTAATTTTGGTAAATCCAAGTGTATTCAAACTTAATAAGCCTAACATCACGAATACTTGTTGTATATACAATAAAGTAAGTTCGAAATTAGAATGATCATGCAAGTCATTGCAACACGACTTCATTTCATAGCATTTAATCTGTACTTCAATCACATGTATCTTGGTATAACCAACTTATTCTATGTTATAACAACACGAATTCATGAATTAAAACTATCAATTCAAATATAATTGAAATCAAAATCATCACACCTAGAACATGTGCAACTATGTGAAAAATGAGCCAAATGATATTTTCATACAAATCACATTGTAAATTTGGTAAAACCTAGTGTATTCAAACTAAATATGCCTAACATCACGAATACTTGTCGTATATACAATAAAGTAAGTTCAAAAACGGAATGATCGTGCAAGTCAAAACAACACGACCTCATGTCATAGCCTTTAAACTATAGTTTAATGACACAAATCATGGTATAACCACGTTATTCTTGGTTCTAACAACATGTATTTATCTTTTAACAACATCAATTCAAATTTAATTGAAATCAAAATCATCACACCTAGAATATGTAGAACTATGTGAAAAATGAGCCAAATGATATTCATACAAATCACATTGTAAATTTTGTAAAACAAAGTGTATTCAAACTAAATAAAGCCTAATATCACGAATACTTGTTGTATATACAAAAAAAGTAAGTTCGAAAACGGAACAATTGTGCAAGTCATAACAACACGAATTCACGTCATAGCGTTTAAACTATAGTTTAATGACACAAATCATGGTATAACCACGTTATTCTTGGTTCTAACAACATGTATTTATCTTTTAACAACATCAATTCAAATTTAATTGAAATCAAAATCATCACACCTAGAATATGTAGAACTATGTGAAAAATGAGCCAAATGATATTCATACAAATCACATTGTAAATTTGGTAAAACCAAATGTATTCAAACTCAGTAAAGCCTAACATCACGAATACTTGTGAATATACAAAAAAAGTAAGTTCGAACATAGAATGATCATGCAAGTCAATGCAACACGACTTCATGAAATTGCATTTAAGCTGTAGTTTAATCACATATATCATGGTATAACCAACTTATTGTATGGTTCTAACAACATGTATTCATGAATTAACAGCATCAATTAAAATTTAATTGAAATCAAAATCATCACACCTAGTACACGTGGAACTATGTGAAAAATGGGCCAAATGATATTTTCATACAAATCACATTGTAAATTTAGTTAAACCTAGTGTATTCAGTCTAAATAAAGCCAACATCACGAATACATGTTATATATACTATAAAGTAAGTTCAAAAACGGAATGATCGTGCAAGTCATAGCAACACGACTTCATGTCATAGCATTTAAACTATAGTTTAATCACATAAATAACGGTATAACCAAGTTATTCTTGGTTCAAACAACATCAATTCATAGTTTAACAACATCAATTCATGTTTAATTGAAATCAAAATCACCACACATAGAACATGTGCAACTTTGTGAAAAATGAGCCAAATGAAAATCATACAAATCACATTGTCAATTTTGTAAAACAAAGTATATTCAAACTAAATAAAGTCTAATATCACGAATACTTGTTGTGTATACAAGAAAAGTAAGTTCGAAAACGGAACAATTGTGCAAGTCATAACAACACGACTTCATGTCATAGCATTTAAACTATAGTTTAATGACACAAATCATGGTATAACCACGTTATTCTTGGTTCTAACAATATGTATTTATCTTTTAACAACATCAATTCAAATTTAATTGAAATCAAAATCATCACACCTAGAATATGTAGAACTATGTGAAAAATGAGCCAAATGATATTTTCATACAAATCACATTGTAAATTTGGTAAAACCAAATGTATTCAAACTCAGTAAAGCCTAACATCACGAATACTTGTGTATAAACAAAAAAAGTAAGTTCGAAAACGGAATCATCGTGCAAGTTATGGCAACACGACTTCATGTCATAGAATTTAAACTATTGTTTAATCACATAAATTATCGTATAACCAAGTAATTCATGGTTCTAACAACATGTATTCATGCTTTAACAACATTAATCCAAGTTTAATTGCAAATAATATCATCACACCTAGAACATGTGGAACAATGTGAAAATGAGGCAAATGATATTCATAGAAATCACATTGTAAAATTGGAAAAACCAAGTGAATTCAATCTAAATAAAGCCTAACATCACGAATACTTGTTTTATATACAAAAACATTATGTTAGAAAACGGAATAATCGTGCAAGTTATAGCAACACGACTTCATGTCATAGCATTTAAACTATAGTTTAATCACATAAATAACGGTATAACTAAGTTATTCTTGGTTCAAACAACATCAATTCATGTTTTAACAACATCAATTCATGTTTAATTGAAATCGAAATCACCACACATAGAACATGTGCAACTATGTGAAAAATGAGCCAAATGATAATCATACAAATCACATTGTAAATTTTGTAAAACAAAGTGTAGTCAAACTAAATAAAGCCTAATATCACGAATACTTGTTGTATATACAAAAAAAGTAAGTTCGAAAACGGAACAATTGTGCAAGTCATAACAACACGACTTCATGTCATAGCGTTTAAAATATAGTTTAATGACACAAATCATGGTATAACCACGTTATTCTTGGTTCTAACAACATGTATTTATCTTTTAACAACATCAATTCAAATTTAATTGAAATCAAAATCATCACACCTAGAATATGTAGAACTATGTGAAAAATGAGCCAAATGATATTCATACAAATCACATTGTAAATTTGGTAAAACCAAATGTATTCAAACTCAGTAAAACCTAACATCACGAATACTTGTGTATATACAAAAAAAGTAAGTTCGAACATAGAATGATCATGCAAGTCAATGCAACACGACTTCATGAAATTGCATTTAAGCTGTAGTTTAATCACATATATCATGGTATAACCAACTTATTGTATGGTTCTAACAACATGTATTCATGAATTAACAACATCAATTAAAATTTAATTGAAATCAAATGCATCACACCTAGAACATGTGGAACTATGTGAAAAATGAGCCAAATGATATTTTCATACAAATCACATTGTAAATTTGGTAAAACCTAGTGTATTCAAACTAAATATGCCTAACATCACGAATACTTGTTGTATATACAATAAAGTAAGTTCAAAAACGGAATGATCGTGCAAGTCAAAACAACACGACTTCATGTCATAGCATTTAAACTATAGTTTAATATAAAAAATATAGGTATAACCAAGTTATTCTTGGTTCTAACAACATCAATTCATGTTTTAACAACAACAATTCATGCTTAATTGAAATCAAAATCACCACACATAGAACATGTGCAACTATGTGAAAAATGAGCCAAATGATAATCATACAAATAACTTTGTAAATTTGTTAAAACAAAGTGTATTCAAACTAAATAAAGCCTAATATCACGAATACTTGTTGTATATACAAAAAAAGTAAGTTCGAAAACGGAACAATTGTGCAAGTCATAACAACACGACCTAATGTCATAGCATTTAAACTATAGTTTAATGACACAAATCATGGTATAACCACGTTATTCTTGGTTCTAACAACATGTATTTATCTTTTAACAACATCAATTCAAGTTTAATTGAAATCAAAATCATCACACCTAGAATATGTAGAACTATGTGAAAAATGAGCCAAATGATATTCATACAAATCACATTGTAATTTTGGTAAAACCAAGTGTATTCAAACTTAATAAAGCCTAACATCACGAATACTTGTTGTATATACTAAAAAAGTAAGTTCGAAAATAGAATGATCATGCAAGTCATTGCAACACGACTTCATGTCATAGCATTTAAGCTGTACTTTAATCACATGTATCATGGTATAACCAACTTATTCTATGTTATAACAACACAAATTCATGAATTAAAACCATCAACTCAAATAT
Source organism: Utricularia reniformis (assembly GCA_009725065.1). Lineage (NCBI taxonomy): Eukaryota > Viridiplantae > Streptophyta > Magnoliopsida > Lamiales > Lentibulariaceae > Utricularia > Utricularia reniformis. The sequence continues at coordinate 517,997 of RWGZ01000332.1, read as the reverse complement.
AATTGAAATCAAAATCATCACACCTAGAACATGTGGAACTATGTGAAAAATGAGCCAAATGATATTTTCATACAAATCACATTGTAAATTTGGTAAAACCTAGTGTATTCAAACTAAATATGCCTAACATCACGAATACTTGTTGTATATACAATAAAGTAAGTTCAAAAACGGAATGATCGTGCAAGTCAAAACAACACGACTTCATGTCATAGCATTTAAACTATAGTTTAATATAAAAAATATAGGTATAACCAAGTTATTCTTGGTTCTAACAACATCAATTCATGTTTTAACAACAACAATTCATGCTTAATTGAAATCAAAATCACCACACATAGAACATGTGCAACTATGTGAAAAATGAGCCAAATGATAATCATACAAATAACTTTGTAAATTTGTTAAAACAAAGTGTATTCAAACTAAATAAAGCCTAATATCACGAATACTTGTTGTATATACAAAAAAAGTAAGTTCGAAAACGGAACAATTGTGCAAGTCATAACAACACGACCTAATGTCATAGCATTTAAACTATAGTTTAATGACACAAATCATGGTATAACCACGTTATTCTTGGTTCTAACAACATGTATTTATCTTTTAACAACATCAATTCAAGTTTAATTGAAATCAAAATCATCACACCTAGAATATGTAGAACTATGTGAAAAATGAGCCAAATGATATTCATACAAATCACATTGTAATTTTGGTAAAACCAAGTGTATTCAAACTTAATAAAGCCTAACATCACGAATACTTGTTGTATATACTAAAAAAGTAAGTTCGAAAATAGAATGATCATGCAAGTCATTGCAACACGACTTCATGTCATAGCATTTAAGCTGTACTTTAATCACATGTATCATGGTATAACCAACTTATTCTATGTTATAACAACACAAATTCATGAATTAAAACCATCAACTCAAATATAATTGAAATCAAAATCATCACACCTAGAACATGTGGAACTATGTGAAAAATGAGCCAAATGATATTTTCATACAAATCACATTGTAAATTTGGTAAAACCTAGTGTATTCAAACTAAATATGCCTAACATCACGAATACTTGTTGTATATACAATAAAGTAAGTTCAAAAACGGAATGATCGTGCAAGTCAAAACAACACGACTTCATGTCATAGCATTTAAACTATAGTTTAATATAAAAAATATAGGTATAACCAAGTTATTCTTGGTTCTAACAACATCAATTCATGTTTTAACAACAACAATTCATGCTTAATTGAAATCAAAATCACCACACATAGAACATGTGCAACTATGTGAAAAATGAGCCAAATGATAATCATACAAATAACTTTGTAAATTTGTTAAAACAAAGTGTATTCAAACTAAATAAAGCCTAATATCACGAATACTTGTTGTATATACAAAAAAAGTAAGTTCGAAAACGGAACAATTGTGCAAGTCATAACAACACGACTTCATGTCATAGCGTTTAAAATATAGTTTAATGACACAAATCATGGTATAACCACGTTATTCTTGGTTCTAACAACATGTATTTATCTTTTAACAACATCAATTCAAATTTAATTGAAATCAAAATCATCACACCTAGAATATGTAGAACTATGTGAAAAATGAGCCAAATGATATTCATACAAATCACATTGTAAATTTGGTAAAACCAAATGTATTCAAACTCAGTAAAACCTAACATCACGAATACTTGTGTATATACAAAAAAAGTAAGTTCGAACATAGAATGATCATGCAAGTCAATGCAACACGACTTCATGAAATTGCATTTAAGCTGTAGTTTAATCACATATATCATGTTATAACCAACTTATTGTATGGTTCTAACAACATGTATTCATGAATTAACAACATCAATTAAAATTTAATTGAAATCAAAATCATCACACCTAGTACACGTGGAACTATGTGAAAAATGAGCCAAATGATATTTTCATACAAATCACATTGTAAATTTGGTTAAACCTAGTGTATTCAGTCTAAATAAAGCCTAACATCACGAATACTTGTTATATATACTATAAAGTAAGTTCAAAAACGGAATGATCGTGCAAGTCATAACAACACGACTTCATGTCATAGCATTTAAACTATAGTTTAATCACATAAATAACGGTATAACCAAGTTATTCTTGGTTCAAACAACATCAATTCATGTTTTAACAACATCAATTCATGTTTAATTGAAATCAAAATCACCACATATAGAACATGTGCAACTTTGTGAAAAATGAGTCAAATGAAAATCATACAAATCACATTGTCAATTTTGTAAAACAAAGTATATTCAAACTAAATAAAGTCTAATATCACGAATACTTGTTGTGTATACAAAAAAAGTAAGTTCGAAAACGGAACAATTGTGCAAGTCATAACAACACGACTTCATGTCATAGCATTTAAACTATAGTTTAATCACATAAATAATGGTATAACCAAGTTATTCTTGGTTCAAACAACATCAATTCATGTTTTAACAACATCAATTCATGTTTAATTCAAATCAATATCACCACACATAGAACATGTGCAACTATGTCAAAAATGAGCCAAACGATAATCATACAAATCACATTGTAAATTTGGTAAAACAAAGTGTATTCAAACTAAATAAAGCCTAACATCACGAATACTTGTTGTATATACTATAAAGTAAGTTCAAAAACGGAATGATCGTGCAAGTCATAACAACACGACTTCATGTCATAGCATTTAAACTATAGTTTAATCACATAAATAACGGTATAACCAAGTTATTCTTGGTTCATACAACATCAATTCATGTTTTAATTGAAATCAAAATCATCACACCTAGATCATGTGGAACTATGTGAAAAATGAGCCAAATGATATTTTCATACAAATCACATTGTAAATTTAGTTAAACCTAGTGTATTCAATCAAAATAAAGTCTAACATCGCGAATACTTGTTATATATACTATAAAGTAAGTTAAAAAACGGAATGATCGTGCAAGTCATAACCACACGACTTCATGTCATAGCATTTGAACTATATTTTAATCACATAAATAAGGTATAACCAAGTTATTCTTGGTTCAAACAACATCAATTCATGTTTTAACAACATCAATTCAAGTTTAATTGAAATCAAAATCATCACACCTAGAATATGTAGAACTATGTGAAAAATGAGCCAAATGATATTCATACAAATCACATTGTAAATTTGGTAAAACCAAATGTATTCAAACTCAATAAAGACAATAATCACGAATACTTGTGTATATACAAAATAAGTAAGTTCGAAAACGGAATCATCGTGCAAGTCATAGCAACACGAGTTCATGTCATAGCATTTAAACTATAGTTTAATCACAAAAATAATCGTATAACCAAGTTATTCATGGTTCTAACAACATGCATTCATGATTTAACAACATTAATCCAAGTTTAATTGCAAATAATATCATAACACCTAGAACATGTGGAAAAATGTGAAAATGTGGCAAATGATATTCATAGAAATCACATTGTAAAATTGGAAAACGCAAGTGAATTTAATCTAAATAATTCCTAACATCACGAATACTTGTTTTATATACAATACATTATGTTAGAAAACGGAATGATCGTGCAAGTCATAGCAACACGACTTCATGTCATAGCATTTAAACTATAGTTTCATCACTTAAATCTTGGTATAACCAAGTTATTCTTGGTTCTGACAACATGTATTGATGTTTTAACAACATCAATTCAAGTTTAATTGAAATCAAAATCATCACACCTAGAATATGTAGAACTATGTGAAAAATGAGCCAAATGATATTCATACAAATCACATTGTAATTTTGGTAAAACCAAGTGTATTCAAACTTAATAAAGCCTAACATCACGAATACTTGTTGTATATACTAAAAAAGTAAGTTCGAAAATAGAATGATCATGCAAGTCATTGCAACACGACTTCATGTCATAGCATTTAAGCTGTACTTTAATCACATGTATCATGGTATAACCAACATATTCTATGTTATAACAACACAAATTCATGAATTAAAACCATCAATTCAAATATAATTGAAATCAAAATCATCACACCTAGAACATGTGGAACTATGTGAAAAATGAGCCAAATGATATTTTCATACAAATCACATTGTAAATTTGGTAAAACCTAGTGTATTCAAACTAAATATGCCTAACATCACGAATACTTGTTGTATATACAATAAAGTAAGTTCAAAAACGGAATGATCGTGCAAGTCAAAACAACACGACTTCATGTCATAGCATTTAAACTATAGTTTAATATAAAAAATATAGGTATAACCAAGTTATTCTTTGTTCTAACAACATCAATTCATGTTTTAACAACAACAATTCATGCTTAATTGAAATCAAAATCACCACACATAGAACATGTGCAACTATGTGAAAAATGAGCCAAATGATAATCATACAAATAACTTTGTAAATTTGTTAAAACAAAGTGTATTCAAACTAAATAAAGCCTAATATCACGAATACTTGTTGTATATACAAAAAAAGTAAGTTCGAAAACGGAACAATTGTGCAAGTCATAACAACACGACCTAATGTCATAGCATTTAAACTATAGTTTAATGACACAAATCATGGTATAACCACGTTATTCTTGGTTCTAACAACATGTATTTATCTTTTAACAACATCAATTCAAGTTTAATTGAAATCAAAATCATCACACCTAGAATATGTAGAACTATGTGAAAAATGAGCCAAATGATATTCATACAAATCACATTGTAATTTTGGTAAAACCAAGTGTATTCAAACTTAATAAAGCCTAACATCACGAATACTTGTTGTATATACTAAAAAAGTAAGTTCGAAAATAGAATGATCATGCAAGTCATTGCAACACGACTTCATGTCATAGCATTTAAGCTGTACTTTAATCACATGTATCATGGTATAACCAACATATTCTATGTTATAACAACACAAATTCATGAATTAAAACCATCAATTCAAATATAATTGAAATCAAAATCATCACACCTAGAACATGTGGAACTATGTGAAAAATGAGCCAAATGATATTTTCATACAAATCACATTGTAAATTTGGTAAAACCTAGTGTATTCAAACTAAATATGCCTAACATCACGAATACTTGTTGTATATACAATAAAGTAAGTTCAAAAACGGAATGATCGTGCAAGTCAAAACAACACGACTTCATGTCATAGCATTTAAACTATAGTTTAATATAAAAAATAAAGGTATAACCAAGTTATTCTTGGTTCTAACAACATCAATTCATGTTTTAACAACAACAATTCATGCTTAATTGAAATCAAAATCACCACACATAGAACATGTGCAACTATGTGAAAAATGAGCCAAATGATAATCATACAAATAACTTTGTAAATTTGTTAAAACAAAGTGTATTCAAACTAAATAAAGCCTAACATCACGAATACTTGTTGTATATACAAAAAAAGTAAGTTCGAAAACGGAACAATTGTGCAAGTCATAACAACACGACCTAATGTCATAGCATTTAAACTATAGTTTAATGACACAAATCATGGTATAACCACGTTATTCTTGGTTCTAACAACATGTATTTATCTTTTAACAACATCAATTCAAGTTTAATTGAAATCAAAATCATCACACCTAGAATATGTAGAACTATGTGAAAATGAGGCAAATGATATTCATACAAATCACATTGTAAATTTGGTAAAACAAAGTGTATTCAAACTAAATAAAGCCTAACATCACGAATACTTATTGTATATACAAAAAAAGTAAGTTCGAAAACGGAACAATTGTGCATGTCATAACAACACGACCTCATGTCATAGCATTTAAACTATAGTTTAATGACACAAATCATGGTATAACCACGTTATTCTTGGTTCTAACAACATGTATTTATCTTTTAACAACATCAATTCAAGTTTAATTGAAATCAAAATCATCACACCTAGAATATGTAGAACTATGTGAAAAATGAGCCAAATGATATTCATACAAATCACATTGTAAATTTGGTAAAACCAAATGTTTTCAAACTCAATATAGCCTAACATCACGAATACATGTGTATAAACAAAAAAAGTAAGTTCGAAAACGGAATCATCGTGCAAGTCATAGATACACGACTTCATGTCATAGCATTTAAACTATAGTTTAATCACATAAATAATCGTATAACCAAGTTATTCCTGGTTCTAACAACATGCATTCATGTTTTAACAACATTAATCCAAGTTTAATTGCAAATAATATCATCACACCTAGAACATGTGGAACAATGTGAAAATGAGGCAAATGATATTCATAGAAATCACATTGTAAAATTGGAAAAACCAAGTGAATTCAATCTAAATAAAGCCAAACATCACGAATACTTGTTTTATATACAAAAACATTATGTTAGAAAACGGAATGATCATGCAAGTCATAGCAACACGAATTCATGTCATAGCACTTAAACTATAGTTTAATCACATAAATCTTGGTATAACCAAGTCATTCTTGGTTCTGACAACATGCATTGATGTTTTAACAACATCAATTCAAGTTTAATTGAAATCAAAATAATCACACCTAGAATATGTTTAACTATGTGAAAAATGAGCCAAATGATATTCATACAAATCACATTGTAATTTTGGTAAGACTAAGTGCATTCGAACTAAATAATGCCTAACATCACGAATACTTGTTGTATATATAAAAAAAGTAAGTTTTAAAATAGAATGATCATGCAAGTCATTGCAACACGACATCATGTCATAGCATTTAAGCTGTTGTTTAATCACATATATCATGGTATAACCAACTTATTGTATGTTATAACATCATGCATTCATGAATTAACAACCTCAATTCAAATTTAATTGAAATCAAAATCATCACACCTAGAACATGTGGAACTATGTGAAAATTGAGCCAAATAATATTTTCATACAAATCACATTGTAAATTTGGTTAAACCTAGTGTATTCAATCTAAATAAAGCCTAACATCACGAATAATTGTTGTATATACTATAAAGTAAGTTCAAAAACGGAATGATCGTGCAAGTCATAACAACACGACTTCATGTCATAGCATTTAAACTATAGTTTAATCACATAAATAACGGTATAACCAAGTTATTCTTGGTTCAAACAACATCAATTCATGTTTTAACAACATCAATTCATGTTTAATTGAAATCAATATCACCACACATAGAACATGTGCAACTATGTGATAAATGAGCCAAATGATAATCATACAAATCACATTATAAATTTGGTAAAACCAAATGTATTCAAACTCAGTAAAGCCTATAATCACGAATACTTGTGTATAAACAAAAAAAGTAAGTTCGAAAACGGAATCATCGTGCAAGTCATTGCAATACGACATCATGTCATAACATTTAAGCTGTAGTTTAATCACATATATCATGGTATAACCAACTTATTGTATGTTATAACATCATGCATTCATGAATTAACAACCTCAATTCATATTTAATTGAAATCAAAATCATCACACCTAGAACATGTGGAACTATGTGAAAAATGAGCCAAATGATATTTTCATACAAATCACATTGTAAATTTGGTTAAACCAAGTGTATTCAATCTAAATAAAGCCTAACATCACGAATACTTGTTGTATATACTATAAAGTAAGTTCAAAAACGGAATGATCGTGCAAGTCATAACAACACGACTTCATGTCATAGCATTTGAACTATGGTTTAATCACATAAATAACGGTATAACCAAGTTATTCTTGGTTCAAACAACATCAATTCATGTTTTAATTGAAATCAAAATCATCACACCTAGAACATGTGGAACTATGTGAAAAATGAGCCAAATGATATTTTCATACAAATCACATTGTAAATTTGGTTAAACCAAGTGTATTCAATCTAAATAAAGCCTAACATCACGAATACTTGTTTTATATACAAAAACATTATGTTAGAAAACGGAATGATCGTGTAAGTCATAGCAACACGACTTCATGTTATAGCACTTAAACTATAGTTTAATCACATAAATCTTGGTATAACCAAGTCATTCTTGGTTCTGACAACATGTATTGATGTTTTAAGAACATCAATTCAAGTTTAATTGAAATCAAAATAATCACACCTAGAATATGTTTAACTATGTGATAAATGAGCCAAATGATATTCATACAAATCACATTGTAATTTTGGTAAGACTAAGTGCATTCAAACTAAATAATGCCTAACATCACGAATACTTGTTGTATATACAAAAAAAGTAAGTTAGAGAATAGAATGATCATGCAAGTCATTGCAACACGACATCATGTCATAGCATTTAAGCTGTTGTTTAATCACATATATCATGGTATAACCAACTTATTGTATGTTATAACATCATGCATTCATGAATTAACAACCTCAATTCATATTTAATTGAAATCAAAATCATCACACCTAGAACATGTGGAACAATGTGAAAAATGAGCCAAATGATATTTTCATACAAATCACATTGTAAATTTGGTTAAACCAAGTGTATTCAATCTAAATAAAGCCTAACATCACGAATACTTGTTGTATATACTATAAAGTAAGTTCAAAAACGGAATGATCGTGCAAGTCATAACAACACGACTTCATGTCATAGCATTTGAACTATGGTTTAATCACATAAATAACGGTATAACCAAGTTATTCTTGGTTCAAACAACATCAATTCATGTTTTAATTGAAATCAAAATCATCACACCTAGAACATGTGGAACTATGTGAGAAATGAGCCAAATGATATTTTCATACAAATCACATTGTAAATTTGGTTAAACCAAGTGTATTCAATCTAAATAAAGCCTAACATCACGAATACTTGTTGTATATACTATAAAGTAAGTTCAAAAACGGAATGATCGTGCAAGTCATAACAACACGACTTCATGTCATAGCATTTAAACTATAGTTTAATCACATAAATAACGGTATAACCAAGTTATTCTTGGTTCAAACAACATCAATTCATGTTTTAATTGAAATCAAAATCATCACACCTAGAACATGTGGAACTATGTGAGAAATGAGCCAAATGATATTTTCATACAAATCACATTGTAAATTTGGTTAAACCTAGTGAATTCAATCTAAATAAAGCCTAGCATCGCGAATACTTGTTGTATATACTATAAAAAAGTTCAAAAACGGAATGATCGTGCAAGTCATAACAACACGACTTCATGTCATAGCATTTGAACTATAGTTTAATCACATAAATAACGGTATAACCAAGTTATTCTTGGTTCAAACAACATCAATTCATGTTTTAATTGATATCAAAATCATCACACCTAGAACATGTGGAACTATGTGAGAAATGAGCCAAATGATATTTTCATACAAATCACATTGTAAATTTGGTTAAACCTAGTGAATTCAATCTAAATAAAGCCTAGCATCGCGAATACTTGTTGTATATACTATAAAAAAGTTCAAAAACGGAATGATCGTGCAAGTCATAACAACACGACTTCATGTCATAGCATTTGAACTATAGTTTAATCACATAAATAACGGTATAACCAAGTTATTCTTGGTTCAAACAACATCAATTCATGTTTTAACAACATCAGTTCAAGTTTAATTGAAATCAAAATCATCACACCTAGAATATATAGAACTATGTGAAAAATGAGCCAAATGATATTCATACAAATCACATTGTAAATGTTGTAAAACCAAATGTATTCAAACTCAATAAAGCCTATAATCACGAATACTTGTGTATAAATAAAAAAAATAAGATCGAAAACGGAATTATCGTGCAAGTCAAAGCAACACGAGTTCATGTCATAGCATTTAAACTATAGTTTAATCACAAAAATAATCGTATAACCAAGTTATTCATGGTTCTAACAACATGCATTCATGATTTAACAACATTAATCCAAGTTTAATTGCAAATAATATCATAACACCTAGAACATGTGGAACAATGTGAAAATGTGGCAAATGATATTCATAGAAATCACATTGTAAAATTGGAAAAAGCAAGTGAATTTAATCTAAATTATTCCTAACATCACGAATACTTGTTTTATATAAAAAACATTATGTTAGAAAACGGAATGATCGTGCAAGTCATAGCAACACGACTTCATGTCATAGCATTTAAACTATAGTTTCATCACTTAAATCTTGGTATAACCAAGTTATTCTTAGTTCAGACAACATGTATTGATGTTTTAACAATATCATTTCAAGTTTAATTGAAATCAAAATAATCACATCTAGAATATGTTTAACTATGCGAAAAATGAGCCAAATGATATTCATACAAATGACATTGTAATTTTGGTAAGACCAAGTGTATTCAAACAAAATAAAACCTAACATCACGAATACTTGGTGTATATACTAAAAAAGTAAGTTCGAAAACGGAATCATCGTGCAAGTCATAGCAACACGACTTCATTTCATAGTATTTAAGATGTAGTTTAATCACATATATCATGGTATAACCAACTTATTGTATGTTATAACATCATGCATTCATGAATTAACAACCTCAATTCAAATTAAATTGAAATCAAAATCATCACACCTAGAACATGTGGAACTATGTGAAAAATGAGCCAAATGATATTTTCATACAAATCACATTGTAATTTTGGTAAGACCAAGTGTATTCAAACAAAATAAAGCCTAACATCACGAATACTTGGTGTATATACTAAAAAAGTAAGTTCAAAAACGGAATGATCGTGCAAGTCATAACAACACGACTTCACGTCATAGCATTTAAACTATGGTTTAATCACATAAATAACGGTATAACCAAGTTATTCTTGGTTCAAACAACATCAATTCATGTTTTAATTGATATCAAAATCATCACACCTAGAACATGTGGAACTATGTGAAAAATGAGCCAAATGATATTTTCATACAAATCACATTGTAAATTTGGTTAAACCAAGTGTATTCAATCTAAATAAAGCCTAACATCACGAATACTTGTTGTATATACTATAAAGTAAGTTCAAAAACGGAATGATCGTGCAAGTCATAACAACACGACTTCATGTCATAGCATTTAAACTATAGTNCTTTGAAAAACGGCAAACTCCTTTCTGCAGATCGCGAGATGAAGCGATTTAACGAGGCTAACCTCCCAGTTAGCCTTTGAACTTCCTTAACAGTCGTCGGAGGAGTCATTTCTTGGATAGCCGTTATCTTATCTGGATTCATCTCAATTCCTCTTTCAGATACCATAAAGCCGAGAAATTTACCTCCTTTCACACAAAAAGCACACTTGAGCGGATTCAATTTCATTCTATACTTTCTCAGCACCCCAAAACAGTCATTCAAATACTGGATGTGGTTATCTCCATGTTTACTCTTTATTAATATATCGTCGATATAAACCTCCAAAGATTTTCCGATCATATCTTTGAACATCGAATTCATTAAACGTTGGTAGGTGGCCCCAGCATTTTTCAAACCGAATGGCATAACTCTATAGCAAAAAATGCCTTTGTTTGTCATAAATGAAGTAAAAGACTTGTCTTCACAATGCATGAAAATTTGGTTATAACAATTAAAAGCATCTAACATACTAAGCAGTTCAAAGCCACAGGCCGCATCCACCATCATGTCAATGGACGGTAGTGGATACGGATCCTTCGGGCATGCTTTATTTAAATCCGTAAAATCGATGCAAACTCTCCAGCCACCAATCGTCTTTGGGACCAGCACTGGATTCGCGACCCAATCCGTGTATCTGACACGCTCTATGAATCCTGCCTGCAACAAACTTTCCACTTCCTCATCAATTGCCCTCTCTTTCTCTGGGGAAAACTTCCTCTTTTTCTGATGAACTGGTCGCACATATGGGTTAACATTGAGTCTATGAGAACAGACTTGGGGATCAACTCCCACATAATCCTGATAAGACCAAGCAAAAACATCTACATTATTTTGCAAAAAAGAAATTACCTCCTTCTCAAACTCAGGTGACAACTCGGAACCGATTGTCCCTGTTTTTTCGAGGTTGCCGGGAAATAAAGGCACTGTCTTGATCCCCAAAAGCTCCATCTTCATATCATTCTCTTTAAACTTCCTAAGAGAGGGTCCCTCATTTGTTTCAATAATTTCATCAGACGAGAAGTCCACCATATAAACACTTGATTTTGCTTTCGACCCATCCATACCACTCCTGCACATCACATTATAGCATGATCGCGATATCTCCTGATCTCCCTTCATCTTTCCAACCCCTAGTTGCGTCGGGAACTTCATCATCAAGTGTGGTTGAGACACCACAGCTCCGAATAAGTTTAAACAGCTTCTCCCAAGAATTGCATTATACGGGAGTATAGGGAGATCTACCACCACAAATTCCACCATCCAAGTCCTTGATATTCCGGGATCACCCAAAGTTACCGGTAGAAGAACAGATCCCTCAGCAGCAACAACACTGTTATTAAAACCAACTAATTTCGTGTTCACAGGTTGTAGTTGGGTGGTTCCTTTCAACGCCATTTGCTCAAAAGCTGCAAGAGTTAATATGCTGGTAGCAGCTCCGGTGTCCACCAACACTCGTGAGACAGGATGATTAGCAATAATAGGAGAGACGACTAACGCATCGTCTTGTGGGGAGAAGACCCCAGATAGATCCTCCGGTCCGAAGGAGATTGTCATCTTGTCCAAATTTGTCAGTTGGACCATGTTTACTTCCATAAAGCGCCCTTTTTTATGTAATGCCTGATAAGAGCGTTTGCGGGCGCGGTTCGAATCGCCGACACTCTTTCCCCCGGCGATAGTCATAATATTGGGGCCTAGGTTGCCCCATCTTGGTTGGCCATTTTCAACGTTCAAAATAGGTTGACCCTGATTGGGGCCAACTGGAGGAGGAGGAGGTAGTGCTTGCTGGTTTGCCGGGGCTGGTGGGTAAGCATCATACCCATACCCCTGCTGATTCCTTTGCGGCTGATACCTGCCGCGACCACGATAGTTATTGCCTCTCCTTCCTCCTCTCTGATTCTGTCTGCCGCCATTAAAGAATCCTCTTTGGCCACCACCTTGACGTTGGCCACGATGTCCGCCATTTCCACGTCCTCTTTCGTTTGACCGTGGTGCGTCGGCTCTTGGAGGTTTGGGTGCCGCTCCCTCCGGAATATCGATTTTTCCTAACTTAGGCTCGGGTAGAGCCTCCACAGTACTGATTAGTTCATCAAGCTGGCCCAACTCCAGCAATCTTTCTACCTCAGACATTAATTCTTGGCAATCATTGGTTGAGTGCCCAAAACTCCGATGGAAGCGACAAAATACTTGGGACTCGTAAGTCCCCGGTGTTGGTTCATGCAAGGGAGGGGGATAGCGGAGAGATCCACCCTTCTTCTGCTCAATGATGGCGAAAATCTGTTCATAGTTATATGTCGGAAAAGCTCTCAGTTTTGGTTTCGCATGGGGGACAACCTTGTCTAGCCCGCGACATGCAACAATATTGTGGGAGCCATATGCTCGCACTTCGATCACTCCATGGACTCGCAAACCTTCATCTTCCCGGATGTACTGTGTACATCTCAAAGCCAAATCCTCCATACTTTCCGGGGGATCTCTGTTCAAAGAATTACATAACGGATGCCCAGCTAGAATAAGCTGCAACACCCCGACTTTCTCACTAACTGTAATCCGAGGTATTTTCCTACACTCGGCCTCAAAACGGGTAATAAAACCCAACAATCTTTCCGAAGAATCATACCGCAACGCGGTCAAAGAAGTAATAGATTTTATTGGCGTGTTGAAGGGCGCGAAGGCCGAATAGAACTGATCCTTGAAATCCTGATAAGAAACGATCGAACGTTTCGGCAACCGATTAAACCATCGGAGGGCTGATTCCTTAAGAGATGCGGCAAAGACGAAACACATAGCCGCGTCACTGAAGTTCATTAAACTCACATGAATCTCCAGATTTGACGTATGAGCGTGCGGGTCAGGCGACCCGCGGTACTGTGGGAGATCTTTAGGCATTTCAATAAATTCGGAGCGAGTGGCTCCGATAATTGCCATGGAAAAAGGAGATAGGGCATTCGATGTATTCCATGGACTTTGCAAAACCTCCAAAGACGGTGATGCCTTCCCCCGATTACCGATGGGCTCATTAGCCCTCTCATTCTCAAAATAATCTCCCTCATAAGCTGAGGTCTGGTGAGTATCCCGGGTGTGTTCCCCGTACACTCGCCTTCTTTCTTGGCCAAGAGTCAGATTGGCCTCCAGCTGGTTCATTCAGGCCTCGCTTTGTTCCAGCTTCCCGCTCATCTCTTTAAATTTCGATTCAATCAATTCTCCAATCTTTTGCAAAGTGTTACTTTGCTCTTCGACCGCTGCGGCATTTGCCCGCGGTTTCGGGACACGATCAACATCATCCTCTGAGGCCACATTAATTACAGGTTCTGGGGTGACATTGTTCCTACGGGCCCTCCTTTGAGCCTCAACTTGCTCCAATTGGGCGATTAAAGTATGCCTTCGCTCTTCCAAATCCTCATCGATTTCTGTCTGATCCGCAGATCTAGAGCGTGCAGGTGGCGGTAGGTGGGCGGTGTTACGGACCGCAACTCGGCCAACTCGTGCGAATTCATAACATTTGGACAGGCATTCGCGTGATCGAGGATAAAAACTTGGTCCCTCTCCGGATGAAAACTCGCTCCGGGAGGGCCGGATAGTCACGTTATGAGCAGGGGGCTCTTCCAGAGCTGACGATCGAGCCCCCGGTAACACATTAAAATCATCGTTAATTTGAGGAATAGGATCCGCCTCAAATTCTTCATCAAAAATATCTTCATTAGAAATCCGAGTAGTCATGATAGTAGAAATCCACACTCAGCAATAAAGCCCTTAATGGGATAAAAATCTCGGTCCCCACGGACGGCGCTAAACTGATCTTGTCTAAAAATGTTTTGGGTATTTATTTTTAGATCAGTCGATTTATGATTAATTCGTAATGTATATTGTTGTGGGGACACGAGCGATATACGAGGTTGGGCACACAATGTGTGGGCTTACGTCCTCGGGAGAGCGAAGCTCTACCTTGGTTTTCACTATAATAATCAAGTGATACAATTACAATGAGATGATAGCGATAATACGGGTGAAAACGGATCGAAAAATGATCAAATATACTCCAAAAAGCCAAATATGACGAAATGTCGCGAGAAGGGTGTGTCAAGCCTGGTCGCGAGATTTGGCTCGAAATCTCGCGAGCCTGGACTAGCCGCGAGGTTTGGTCTGGTTTCTCGCGAGAATGGCTAGTCGCGAGGTTTGGTGTGGTTTGGCCTGGTCGCGAGGTTTGGTGCGATTCCTCGCGAGTCTGGGCTGGCCGCGAGGTTTGGTTTGAAATCTCGCGAATAGTAATTGCAGTGTTGAAATCTCGCGATTTCGAGTGAAAGTCTTGCCTTGGGAGATGCGAAAAGGATCCAACCCCCTCTCAATTCCTTAGGACCTCTACTTATAGAGAAATGTAGCCCAAAACACAAGCTTAGGCCCAAGAGTCCAATTTCATTAGATTAAGCCCAAGACACATCAACTAATATCCAATTAAATTAGAATAAATACCGTTCCGAAATATAACTTCGGAAATGCGTCTCGATCCAGAATTAGGCGAGGATATTGATGAGAAAATACCGGAGGACCCCGTAAAATAATCCACTGCTTCCAGATAGCGAATATGCGGCCACATAACATCATCGCACCTGACCGGTGCACTCCCGGGTGGCAAATTACGAAAATACCCCTGGCACCGTCTGGGCCGAAATGACCCGAAAAATCTCAAAATGCTTACATAGACTTTATATGGGGCCTAGCGGGCCAGAATTGTGAGAATACCACTCGAGAACGCCATCCGATAAAAATACCACAAATACCGAAAATACCAATAAAAGTGTCGGACGAGTCCCCGGGTATTGATAAGTGCAAGAAATATACCCGGGTAATATCAATACTAAAAACGTAAGTTCGAAAATAGAATGATCATACAAGTCATTGCAACACTTCATTTCATAGCATTTAAGATGTATTTTAATCACATATATCATGGTATAACCAACTTATTGTATGTTATAACAACATGTATACATGAATTAACGACATCAATTCAAATTTAATTTAAATCAAAATCATCACACCTAGAACATGTGGAACTATGTGAAAAATGAGCCAAATGATATTTTCATACAAATCACATTGTAAATTTGGTTAAACCTAGTGTATTCAATCTAAATAAAGCTTAAAATCACGAATACTTGTTGTGTATACTATAAAGTAAGTTCATAAACGAAATGATCGTGCAAGTCATAACAACACGACTTCATGTCATAGCATTTAAACTATAGTTTAATCACATAAATAACGGTATAACCAAGTTATTCTTGGTTTAAACAACATCAATTCATGTTTTAACAACATCAATTCATGTTTAATTCAAATCAATATCATCACACATAGAACATGTGCAATTGTGTCAAAAATGAGCCAAATGATAATCATACAAATCACATTGTAAATTGGTAAAACAAAGTGTATTCAAACTAAATAAAGCCTAACTTCACGAATATTTATTGTATATACAAAAAAAGTAAGTTCGAAAACGGAACAATTGTGCATGTCATAACAACACGACCTCATGTCATAGCATTTAAACTATTGTTTAATGACACAAATCATGGTATAACCACGTTATTCTTGGTTCTAACAACATGTATTTATCTTTTAACAACATCAGTTCAAGTTTAATTGAAATCAAAATCATCACACCTAGAATATGTAGAACTATGTGAAAAATGAGCCAAATGATATTCATACAAATCACATTGTAAATTTAGTAAAACCAAATGTATTCAAACTCAATAAAGCCTATAATCACGAATACTTGTGTATAAACAAAAAAAGTAAGTTCGAAAACGGAATCATCGTGCAAGTCATAGCATCACGAGTTCATGTCATAGCATTTAAACTATAGTTTAATAACAAAAATAATCGTATAACCAAGTTATTCATGGTTCTAACAACATGCATTCATGATTTAACAACATTAATCCAAGTTTAATTGCAAATAATATCATAACACCTAGAACATGTGGAACACTGTGAAAATGTGGCAAATGATATTCATAGAAATCACATTGTAATATTGGAAAAAGCAAGTGAATTCAATCTAAATAAAGCCTAAAATTACGAATACTTGTTTATATACAAAAACATTATGTTCGAAAACGGAATGATCGTGCAAGTCATAGCATCACGAGTTCATGTCATAGCATTTAAACTATAGTTTAATAACAAAAATAATCGTATAACCAAGTTATTCATGGTTCTAACAACATGCATTCATGATTTAACAACATTAATCCAAGTTTAATTGCAAATAATATCATAACACCTAGAACATGTGGAACACTGTGAAAATGTGGCAAATGATATTCATAGAAATCACATTGTAAAATTGGAAAAAGCAAGTGAATTCAATCTAAATAAAGCCTAACATCACGAATACTTGTTTTATATACAAAAACATTATGTTAGAAAACGGAATGATCGTGCAAGTCATAGCAACACGACTTCATGTCATAGCATTTAAACTATAGTTTCATCACTTAAATCTTGGTATAACCAAGTTATTCTTGGTTCTGACAATATGTATTGATGTTTTAACAACATCAATTCAAGTTTAATTGAAATCAAAATAATCACACCTAGAATATGTTTAACTATGCGAATAATGAGCCAAATGATATTCATACAAATCACATTGTAATTTTGGTAAGACCAAGTGTATTCAAACTAAATAAAGCCTAACATCACGAATACTTGGTGTATATACTAAAAAAGTAAGTTCGAAAATAGAATGATCATGCAAGTCATTGCAACACGACTTCATTTCATAGCATTTAAGATGTAGTTTAATCACATATATCATGGTATAACCAACTTATTGTATGTTATAACAACATGTATACATGAATTAACAACATCAATTCAAATTTAATTGAAATCAAAATCATCAGACCTAGAACATGTGGAACTATGTGAAAAATAATCCAAATAATATTTTCATACAAATGACATTGTAAATTTGATCTAGTCTAAAAATGTTTTTTATATTTATTTTTAGATCAGTCAATTTATGATTAATTCGTAAATTATGTTTGATCTCGTCTAAAAATGTTTTGGATATTTATTTTTAGATCAGTCAATTTATGATTAATTCGTAAATTATGTTGATGTGGAGACACGAGCGATATACGAGGTTGGGCCCACAATGTGTGGGCTTACGTCCTCGGGAGAGCGAAGCTCTACCTTGGTTTTCACTATAATAGTCAAGTAATACAATTACAGTGAGATGATAACGATAATATGGGTGAAAACGGATCGACAGGCGATCAAATATACTCCGGAAAGCCAAATATAACGAAACGTCGCGAGAAAGGGCTGTGGCAAGCTGGTCGCGATATTTGGTTCAAAACCTCGCGAGAAGTGGTCAG
This sequence comes from Utricularia reniformis, assembly GCA_009725065.1. Lineage (NCBI taxonomy): Eukaryota > Viridiplantae > Streptophyta > Magnoliopsida > Lamiales > Lentibulariaceae > Utricularia > Utricularia reniformis. The sequence goes on along the minus strand of RWGZ01000332.1, from coordinate 499,466 downwards.
TCGCGAGGTTTGGTGCGTAATGTCGCGGCTCTGGCTAAGGTTCAGCCTGATCGCGAGGTTTGGTGCGGTTCCGCGCGACAAGGGGCTGGCCGCGAGATTTGGTACGAAATCTCGCGAAAAGGGGCTGCAGTGTTGAAATCTCGCGATTTCGAATGAAAGCCTTGCCTTGGGAGATGTGAAAAGGATCCAACCCCTTTCTCAATGCCTTGGGGGTCCTATTTATAGGGAAATTAAGCCCAAAACCCATCACTTGAGCCCATAAGCCTAATCCACTTCACTTAGCCCAAAATAATTAAATGTTCTCCAATTAAATTAGAATAAATACCGCTCCGCAAGATAACGTCGGAAATGCATCTCGATCCAGAATTAGGCGGGAATGTAGATGAGAAAATACCGGAGGACCNATGTCATAGCATTTAAACTATAGTTTAATGACACAAATCATGGTATAACCACGTTATTCTTGGTTCTAACAACATGTATTTATCTTTTAACAACATCAATTCAAGTTTAATTGAAATCAAAATCATCACACCTAGAATATGTAGAACTATGTGAAAAATGAGCCAAATGATATTCATACAAATCACATTGTAAATTTGGTAAAACCAAATGTATTCAAACTCAATAAAGCCTATAATCACGAATACTTGTGTATAAACAAAAAAAGTAAGTTCGAAAACGGAATCATCGTGCAAGTCAGAGCAACACGAGTTCATGTCATAGCATTTAAACTATAGTTTAATGACACAAATCATGGTATAACCACGTTATTCTTGGTTCTAACAACATGTATTTATCTTTTAACAACATCAGCTCAAGTTTAATTGAAATCAAAATCATCACACCTAGAATATGTAGAACTATGTGAAAAATGAGCCAAATGATATTCATACAAATCACATTGTAAATTTGGTAAAACCAAATGTATTCAAACTCAATAAAGCCTATAATCACGAATACTTGTGTATAAACAAAAAAAGTAAGTTCGAAAACGGAATCATCGTGCAAGTCATAGCAACACGAGTTCATGTCATAGCATTAAAACTATAGTTTAATCACAAAAATAATCGTATAACCAAGTTATTCATGGTTCTAACAACATGCATTCATGATTTAACAACATTAATCCAAGTTTAATTGCAAATAATATCATAACACCTAGAACATGTGGAACAATGTGAAAATGTGCAAATGATATTTATAGGAATCACATTGTAAAATTGGAAAAAGCAAGTGAATTCAATCTAAATAAAGCCTAACATCACGAATACTTGTTTTATATACAAAAACATTATGTTAGAAAACAGAATGATCGTGCAAGTCATAGCAACATGACTTCATGTCATAGCATTTAAACTATAGTTTCATCACTTATATCTTAGTATAACCAACTTATTCTTGGTTCTGACAACATGTATTGATATTTTAACAACATCAATTCAAGTTTAATTGAAATAAAAATAATCACAACTATAATATGTTTAACTATGCGAAAAATGAGCCAAATGATATTCATACAAATCACATTGTAATTTTGGTAAGACCAAGTGTATTCAAACTAAATAAAGCCTAACATCACGAATACTTGTTGTATATACTCAAAAAGTAAGTTCGAAAATAGAATGATCATGCAAATCATAGCAACACGACTTCATTTCATAGCATTTAAGATGTAGTTTAATCACATATATCATGGTATAACCAATTTATTGTATGTTATAACAACATGTATACATGAATTAACAACATCAATTCAAATTTAATTGAAATCAAAATCATCACACCTAGAACATGTGGAACTATGTGAAAAATGAGCCAAATGATATTTTCATACAAATCACATTGTAAATTTGGTTAAACCTAGTGTATTCAATCTGATATTACCCGGGTATATTTCTTGCACTTATCAATACCCGGGGACTCGTCCGACACTTTTATTGGTATTTTCGGTATATTTGGTATTTTTATCGGATGGCGTTCTCAAGTGGTATTCTCACAATTCTGGCCCGCTAGGCCCCATATAAAGTCTCTGTAAGCATTTTGAGATGTTTCGGCTCATTTCGGCCCCAGACGGGGCCAGGGGTATTTTCGTAATTTGCCACCCGAGAGCGCACCGGTCAGGTGCGATGATGTTATGTGGCCGCATATTCGCTATCTGGAAGCAGTGGATTATTTTACGGGGTCCTCCGGTATTTTCTCATCAATATCCTCGCCTAATTCTGGATCGAGACGCATTTCCGAAGTTATATTTCGGAACGGTATTTGTTCTAATTTAATTGGATATTAGTTGAGGTGTCTTGGGCTTAATCTAATGAAATTGAACTCTTGGGCCTAAGCTTGTGTTTTGGGCCATATTTCTCTATAAATAGAGGTCCTAAGGCATTTAGAGGGGGTGGGATCATTTTCGCATCTCCCAAGGCAAGACTTTCACTCGAAATCGCGAGATTTCAATACTGCAATTACTATTAGCGAGATTTCGTACCGAATCTCGCGGCCAGCCCAGACTCGCGAGGAATCGCATTAAACCTCGCGACCAGGCCAAACCGCACCAAACCTCGCGACCAGGCCAAACCAGACCAAACCTCGCGACTAGCCCTTCTCGCGAGAAACCAGACCAAACCTCGCGGCTAGTCCAGGCACGCGAGATTTCGAGCCAAATCTCGCGGCCAGGCTTGACACAGCCCTTTTTCGCGACATTTCGTCATATTTGGCTTTTTGGAGTATATTTGATCGTTTCTCGGGTCGATTTCATTCGGATTATCGTTATTACATCGTTGTATTCGTTTCTCATTGATTATTATAGTGGAAACCAAGGTAGAGCTTCGCTCTCCCGAGGACGTAAGCCCACACATTGTGGGCCCAACCTCGTACATCGCTCGTGTCCCCACAACAATATAATTTACGAATTAATCATAAATTGACTGATCTGAAAATAAATATCCAAAATATTTTTAGACTAGATCAGTTTGGCGCCGTCCGTGGGGACGAGATTTTTATCCCATTGAGGCTTTATTGCTGAGTTTGGATTTCTACCATCATGACTACTCGGAATTCTAATGAAGATACTTTTGACGAAGAATTTGAGGCGGATCCTATTCCTCAAATTAATGATGATTTTGCTGTGTTACCGGGGGCTCGGTCGTCAGTTCTGGAGGAGCCCCCTGCTCAAAATGTGACTATTCGGCTTTCCCGGAGCGGGTTTTCATCCGGGGGGGAACCAAGTTTTTATCCTCGATCACGTGAATATCTGTCCAAATATTATGAATTCGCACGAGTTGGCCGAGTTGCGGTCCGTAACACCGCCCATCCGCCGCCACAAACGCGCTCTAGATCTGCGGATCAGACAGAAATCGACGAGGATTTGGAAGAGCGAAGGCGTATTTTAATCGCCCAATTGGAGCAAGTTGAGGCTCAAAGGAGNCTAGAACATGTGGAACTATGTGAAAAATGAGCCAAATGATATTTTCATACAAATCACATTGTAAATTTGGTTAAACCTAGTGTATTCAATCTAAATAAAGCCTAACATCGCGAATACTTGTTGTATATACTATAAAGTAAGTTCAAAAACGGAATGATCGTGCAAGTCATAACAACACGACTTCATGTCATAGCATTTGAACTATAGTTTAATCACATAAATAACGTATAACCAAGTTATTCTTGGTTCTAACAACATCATTCATGTTTTAACAACATCAGTTCAAGTTTAATTGAAATCAAAATCATCACACCTAGAATATGTAGAACTATGTGAAAAATGAGCCAAATGATATTCATACAAATCACATTGTAAATTTGGTAAAACCAAATGTATTCAAACTCAATAAAGCCTAACATCGCGAATACTTGTTGTATCTACTATAAAGTAAGTTCAAAAACGGAATGATCGTGCAAGTCATAACAACACGACTTCATGTCATAGCATTTGAACTATATTTTAATCAAATAAATAACGGTATAACCAAGTTATTCTTGGTTCAAACAACATCAATTCATGTTTTAACAACATCAGTTCAAGTTTAATTGAAATCAAAATCATCACACCTAGAATATGTAGAACTATGTGAAAAATGAGCCAAATGATATTCATACAAATCACATTGTAAATTTGGTAAAACCAAATGTATTCAAACTCAATAAAGCCTATAATCACGAATACTTGTGTATAAAAAAAAAAAGTAAGTTCGAAAACGGAATCATCGTGCAAGTCATAGCAACACGAGTTCATGTCATAGCATTTGAACTATAGTTTAATCACAAAAATAATCGTATAACCAAGTTATTCATGGTTCTAACAACATGCATTAATGATTTAACAACATTAATCCAAGTTTAATTGCAAATAATATCATAACACCTAGAACATGTGGAACAATGTGAAAATGTGGCAAATGATATTCATAGAAATCACATTGTAAAATTGGAAAATCAAGTGAATTTAATCTAAATAATTCCTAACATCACGAATACTTGTTTTATATACAAAAACATTATGTTAAAAAATGGGATGATCGTGCAAGTCATAGCAACACGACTTCATGTCTTAGCATTTAAACTATAGTTTCATCACTTAAATCTTGGTATAACCAAGTTATTCTTGGTTCTGAAAACATGTATTGATGTTTTAACAACAACAATTCAAGTTTAATTGAAATCAAAATAATCACACCTAGAATATTATTAACTATGCGAAAAATGAGCCAAATGATATTCATACAAATCACATTGTAAATGTGGTTAAACCTAGTGTATTCAATCTAAATAAAGCCTAAAATCACGAATACTTGTTGTGTATACTATAAAGTAAGTTCATAAACGGAATGATCGTGCAAGTCATAACAACACGACTTCATGTCATAGCATTTAAACTATAGTTTAATCACATAAATAACGGTATAACCAAGTTATTCTTGGTTCAAATAACATCAATTCATGTTTTAACAACATCAATTCATGTTTATATCAAATCAATATCACCACACATAAAACATGTGCAACTATGTCAAAAATGAGTCAAATGATAATCATACAAATCACATTGTAAATTTGGTAAAACAAAGTGTATTCAAACTAAATAAAGCCTAACATCACGAATACTTATTGTATATACAAAAAAAGTAAGTTCGAAAACGGAACAATTGTGCATGTCATAACAACACGACCTCTTGTCATAGCATTTAAACTATAGTTTAATGACACAAATCATGGTATAACCACGATATTCTTGGTTCTAACAACATGTATTTATCTTTTAACAACATCAGTTCAAGTTTAATTGAAATCAAAATCATCACACCTAGAATATGTAGAACTATGTGAAAAATGAGCCAAATGATATTCATACAAATCACATTGTAAATTTGGTAAAACCAAATGTATTCAAACTCAATAAAGCCTATAATCACGAATACTTGTGTATAAACAAAAAAAGTAAGTTCGAAAACGGAATCATCGTGCGAGTTATAGCATCACGAGTTCATGTCATAGCATTTAAACTATAGTTTAATCACAAAAATAATCCTATAACCAAGTTATTCATGGTTCTAACAACATGCATTCATGATTTAACAACATTTATCCAAGTTTAATTGCAAATAATATCATAACACCTATAACATGTGGAACAATGTGAAAATGTGGCAAATGATATTCATAGAAATCACATTGTAAAATTGTAAAAAGCAAGTGAATTCAATCTAAATAAAGCCTAACATCACGAATACTTGTTTTATATACAAAAACATTATGTTAGAAAACGGAATGATCGTGCAAGTCATAGCAACACGACTTCATGTCATAGCATTTAAACTATAGTTTCATCACTTAAATCTTGGTATAACCAAGTTATTCTTGGTTCTGACAACATGTATTGATGTTTTAACAACATCAATTCAAGTTTAATTGAAATCAAAATAATCACACCTAGAATATGTTTAACTATGCGAATAATGAGCCAAATGATATTCATACAAATCACATTGTAATTTTGGTAAGACCAAGTGTATTCAAAATAAATAAAGCCTATCATCACGAATACTTGGTGTATATACTAAAAAAGTAAGTTCGAAAATAGAATGATCATGCAAGTCATTGCAACACGACTTCATTTCATAGCATTTAAGAGTAGTTTAATCACATATATCATGGTATAACCAACTTATTGTATGTTATAACAACATGTATACATGAATTAACAACATCAATTCAAATTTAATTGAAATCAAAATCATCACACCTAGAACATGTGGAACTATGTGAAAAATGAGCCAAATAATATTTTCATACAAATCACATTGTAAATTTGATCTAGTCTAAAAATGTTTTTTATATTTATTTTTAGATCAGTCAATTTATGATTAATTCGTAAATTATGTTGTTGTGGGGACACGAGCGATGTACGAGGTTGGGCCCACAATGTGTGGGCTTACGTCCTCGGGAGAGCGAAGCTCTACCTTGGTTTCCACTATAATATTCGGAGAATACAATTACAATGAGATGATAATGACGATACGGACGAAGACGGCTCGAAAGACGATCGAATGTGCAGTCGCGCTTCACTGGACGCGGATGAACAGTGCAAGCAGGTGGGCTTCTCGTGACGAATCGATGACTGGTCGCGAGGAGGGCACTGTTCGCGACGAATCGATGACTGGTCGCGAGTCGGTTTGGCTGGCCATTCGTCGCGAGTTGGCGATTCGTCGCGGCTAAATACGATTCGTCGCGACTAACGGCGATTCGTTGCGGCTAACGGTGATTCGTCGCGACTGATCAGGAATGGTCGCGAATAGTGAGTTTCGTCGCGACTGGGAGATCAGATTTTGCCTTGGGAAGCGTGATAAGAGTCCGAATCCTTTCTCGAAGCCTTGTGACTCCTATTTATAGAGGAATTTAGCACAGAACTCACCCTATTGGGCCCATAAGCTTAGTCCACCTCACTTAGCCCAAAATAATTAGATATTCGAAATAATAATATAATAAATACCATGCTGATCCCGAAGCTTCGGGAACCAATCCGGACAAGATGTTAGTCGGGAATACGATCAGAAAATTCCCGAGAACTTCGTATATCAGTTCTTTGCCTTTAGATAGCGAATACGCAGCCACATAACATCATTGCACCTGACCGATGCACTCCCGGGTGGCAAATGACGAAAATACCCCTGGCCCCGTCCGGGGCCGAAATGACCCGAAGTATCTCAAAATGCTTACAGAGGCTTTATATGTCGCTCGACAAGCCAGAATTACGAGAATACCACTTGAGAATGCCATCCGATAAAAATATGAGAATACCGGAAATACCGAGAATACCGAGAATACCGAAAATACCAATAACCACGTTAGACGAGCTCCCGGGTGAGAATAAATACAAGAGAATATACCCGGGTAATATCAAAATTTGATTAAACCTAGTGTATTCAATCTAAATAAAGCCTAAAATCACGAATACTTGTTGTGTATACTATAAAGTAAGTTCATAAACGGAATAATCGTGCAAGTCATAACAACACGACTTCATGTCATACCATTTAAACTATAGTTTAATCACATAAATAACGGTATAACCAAGTTATTCTTGGTTCAAACAACATCAATTCATGTTTTAATTGAAATCAAAATCATCACACCTAGAACATGTGGAACTATGTGAGAAATGAGCCAAATGATATTTTCATACAAATCACATTGTAAATTTGGTTAAACCTAGTGTATTCAATCTAAATAAAGCCTAACATCGCGAATACTTGTTGTATATACTATAAAGTAAGTTCAAAAACGGAATGATCGTGCAAGTCATAACAACACGACTTCATGTCATAGCATTTGAACTATAGTTTAATCACATAAATAACGGTATAACCAAGTTATTCTTGGTTCAAACAACATCAATTCATGTTTTAATGACATCAATTCATTGCAACTAGAACATGTGGAACTATGTGAGAAATGAGCCAAATGATATTTTCATACAAATCACATTGTAAATTTGGTTAAACCTAGTGTATTCAATCTAAATAAAGCCTAACATCGCGAATACTTGTTGTATATACTATAAAGTAAGTTCAAAAACGGAATGATCGTGCAAGTCATAACAACACGACTTCATGTCATAGCATTTGAACTATAGTTTAATCACATAAATAACGGTATAACCAAGTTATTCTTGGTTCAAACAACATCAATTCATGTTTTAACAACATCAATTCATGTGTAATTGAAATCAATATCACCACACATAGAACATGTGCAACTATGTGAAAATGAGCCAAATGATAATCATACAAATCACATTGTAAATTTGGTAAAACCAAATGTATTCAAACTCAATAAAGCCTATAATCACGAAAACTTGTGTATAAACAACAAAAGTAAGTTCGAAAACGGAATCATCGTGCAAGTCATTGCAACACGACATCATGTCATTCCATTTAAGCTGTAGTTTAATCACATATATCATGGTATAACCAACTTATTGTATGTTATAACATCATGCATTCATGAATTAACAACCTCAATTCAAATTTAGTTGATATCAAAATCGTCACACCTAGAACATGTGGAACTATGTGAAAAATGAGCCAAATGAAATTTTCATACAAATCACATTGCATATTTGGTTAAACCAAGTGTATTCAATCTAAATAAAGCCTAACATCACGAATACTTGTTGTATATACTATAAATTAAGTTAAAAAACGGAATGATCGTGCAAGTCATAACAACACGACTTCATGTCATAGCATTTAAACTATAGTTTAATCACATAAATAACGGTATAACCAAGTTATTCTTGGTTCAAACAACATCAATTCATGTTTTAATTGAAATCAAAATCATCACAACTAGAACATGTGGAACTATATGAAAAATGAGCCAAATGACATTTTAATACAAATCACATTGTAAATTTGGTTAAACCTAGTGAATTCAATCTAAATAAAGCCTAGCATCGCGAATACTTGTTGTATACACTATAAAGAAAGTTCAAAAACAGAATGATCGTGCAAGTCATAACAACACGACTTCATGTCATAGTATTTGAACTATAGTTTAATCACATAAATAACGGTATAACCAAGTTATTCTTGGTTCAAACAACATCAATTCATGTTTTAACAACATCAGTTCAAGTTTAATTGAAATCAAAATCATCACACCTATAATATGTTGAACTATGTGAAAAATGAGCCAATTGATATTCATACAAATCACATTGTAAATTTGGTAAAACAAAATGTATTCAAACTCAATAAAGCCTATAATCACGAATACTTGTGTATAAACAAAAAAAGTAAGTTCGAAAACGGAATCATCGTGCAAGTCAGAGCAACACGAGTTCATGTCATAGCATTTAAACTATAGTTTAATCACAAAAATAATCGTATAAACAAGTTATTCATGGTTCTAACAACATGCATTCATGATTTAACAACATTAATCCAAGTTTAATTGCAAATAATATCATAACACCTAGAACATGTGGAACAATGTGAAAATGTGGCAAATGATATTCATAGAAATCACATTGTAAAATTGGAAAAAGCAAGTGAATTTAATCTAAATAATTCCTAATGTCACGAATACTTGTTTTATATTCAAAAACATTATGTTAGAAAATGGAATGATCGTGCAAGTCATAGCAACACGTCTTCATGTCATAGCATTTAAACTATAGTTTCATCACTTAAATCTTGGTATAACCAAGTTATTCTTGGTTCTGACAACATGTATTGATGTTTTAACAACATCAATTCAAGTTTAATTGAAATCAAAATAATCACACCTAGAATATGTAGAACTATGTGAAAAATGAGCCAAATGATATTCATACAAATTACATTGTAATTTTGGTAAAACCAAGTGTATTCAAACTTAATAAAGCCTAACATCACGAATACTTGTTGTATATACAAAAAAAGTAAGTTCGAAAATAGAATGATCATGCAAGTCATTGCAACGCGACTTCATTTCATAGCATTTAAGCTGTAGTTTAATCACATGTATTATGGTATAACCAACTTATTGTATGTTATAACAACATGTATACATGAATTAACAACATCAATTCAAATTAAATTGAAATCAAAATTATCACACCTAGAACATGTGGAACTATGTGAAAATAAGCCAGATGATATTTTCATACAAATCACATTGTAAATTTGGTAAAACCTAGTGTATTCAAACTAAATATGTCTAACATCACAAATTCTTGTTGTATATACAATAAAGTAAGTTAAAAAACGGAATGATCGTGCAAGTCAAAACAACACGACCTCATGTCATAGCATTTAAACTATAGTTTAATGACACAAATCATGGTATAACCACGTTATTCTTGGTTCTAACAACATGTATTTATCTTTTAACAACATCAATTCAAGTTTAATTGAAATCAATATAATCATACCTAGAATATGTTTAACTATGTGAAAAATGAGCCAACTGATATTCATACAAATCACATTGTAATTTTGGTAAGACCAAGTGTTTTCAAACTAAATAAAGCCTAACATCACGAATACTTGATGTATATACAAAAAAAGTAAGTTCGAAAATAGAATGATCATGCAAGTCATTGCAACACGACTTCATGTCATAGCATTTAAGCTGTAGTTTAATTACATATATCATGGTATAACCAACTTATTGTATGTTATAGCAACATGTATAAATGAATTAACAACATTGATCTTATCTAAAAATGTTTTGGATATTTATTTTTAGATCAGTCAATTTATGATTAATTCGTAAATTATATTATTGTGGGGACACGAGCGATATACGAGGTTGGGCCCACAATGTGTGGGCTTACGTCCTCGGGAGAGCGAAGCTCTACCTTGGTTTTGATGAGACCAACAAAATGGACAATCGGAGACTTGATTGGTTATACTTGGAGCGATGGAATTGGAAGGTTAATTGATAATGGATTGAAGTGGGTCATGAAGATGTTTTAATTTTATTAAGTTTAGTTCAATTAAGGCCCAATTTATATAAGGTCAAAAGTTGGGCCGTCAATAAGACCAATTAGGTCAAATTAGTTTATTTCAAAAGGTTTTGTTATAAATAAGCCTCTAAGACTCTAATTAGAGGACTTTTGATTGATTATGTGTGAGGATTCCTCCTTAGGTTCTTTGATGGACTATTCCGAACTTATCAAGATTTATCTTGTTGCGTTCACCTGGTTTATCACTCTCAATTCCTTCTATGTTCTGTGAGTGTGGCACCTTTATCCTTCTTTTTATTTGAGTACAATGTTATGTTTCTTGCTTTTATTCCATATATTTTGTGGGTTACGGGTTATCTAACTTTGGGGGTCACATTAATGTGTGGGTTACGGGTTGATTAATTTCGGGGGTCACATCAAGTGGTATCGGAGCCTAGGAAACACGAACTTGTTCTTTTTTGTTATTTCTTTCAGAATTGATGGATTTAAATAAAGAAATTTTCTTTCTTTAGAATCTCATTGATTCATATAAAAAAAAAAACAAAAAACAAAAAAAAAAAAAAAATAAAAAAAAAAAAACAAAAAAAAATTCGAAAAAAATAGAGAAAAATTACAAAAAAAAAATCAAGAAAAAAGAGTAGTACAAAAAAAGATACAAAAAAAATCGAGGAAAAAAAAGAGTATTTTGTTCTTTTATTACCCCGTCCATTCTAGTTTATTTCCTAACATATATACATTATAACAAAAAAAAAACCTTTCTTTTTGCAAAAAAACACCGTTCTTTTTGCCAAAAAAAAAATTCATTCTTTTTGCAATAAAAAAAACCATCCTTTTTTTACCACCTTTTGCCACATCTATTTGAATTCATTGGTTATGTTCGAATAGTTCGATAAGAACCCTAGATTGGAACATGAGTGGAAAAAGGCAATGAGAGTTTATTTAAAAAAAAAGCCAAAAGAGAGTGGAACAAAAAAAAAAACTATTAGAATTTTTCTTTTTTATATTTTTTCATAGGTCGTGATGTCAACTTTAAAGGATAAATATATTGTTGATGAAGAGGAAAGGGATATGAAGTTTATGTTGAAGGAAATGCAACAAGAGTTCCGACTATTAAATGATCAATTAGATGACCGAGCTCACTCACTATATGAACTCAGTCGTAATCGAAGATTATTGTTTCAAAATGCAAGAAGAGATCAGGCGAGTACACATTCTGATGAAAGAATTAATAGAGAATTAAAGGATCGAAGCGATGCAAGGATTCGATATACTCATAGGAATTTAAAAAGAGAGAATTTAGAAAATGATATAGAGAGTATCAAGATGAAAATACCTTTATTTCAAGGGAAAAATGATCCAGATATATATTTTGAATGGGAGGCTAAAGTTGACAAGTATTTTGATTGCAAAAGTTACACCGAATTGAAGAAAGTTAAACTTGTCGCTCTTGAGTTTACCGATTACNTAAAGTTAAAAACGGAATGATCGTGCAAGTCATAACAACACGACTTCATGTCATAGCATTTGAACTATATTTTAATCACATAAATAACGGTATAACCAAGTTATTCTTGGTTCAAACAACATCAATTCATGTTTTAACAACATCAGTTCAAGTTTAATTGAAATCAAAATCATCACACCTAGAATATGTAGAACTATGTGAAAAATAAGCCAAATGATATTCATACAAATCACATTGTAAATTTGGTTAAACCTAGTGTATTCAATCTCAATAAAGCCTAAAATCACGAATACTTGTTGTATATACTATAAAGTAAGTTCATAAACGGAATGATCGTGTAAGTCATAACAACACGACTTCATGTCATAGCATTTGAACTATATTTTAATCACATAAATAACGCGGTATAACCAAGTTATTCTTGGTTCAAACAACATCAATTCATGTTTTAACAACATCAGTTCAAGTTTAATTGAAATCAAAATCATCACACCTAGAATATGTAGAACTATGTGAAAAATAAGCCAAATGATATTCATACAAATCACATTGTAAATTTGGTAAAACCAAATGTATTCAATCTAAATAAAGCCTAACATCGCGAATACTTGTTGTATATACTATAAAGTAAGTTCATAAACGGAATGATCGTGCAAGTCATAACAACACGACTTCATGTCATAGCATTTGAACTATATTTTAATCACATAAATAACGGTATAACCAAGTTATTCTTGGTTCAAACAACATCAATTCATGTTTTAACAACATCAGTTCAAGTTTAATTGAAATCAAAATCATCACACCTAGAATATGTAGAACTATGTGAAAAATAAGCCAAATGATATTCATACAAATCACATTGTAAATTTGGTAAAACCAAATGTATTCAATCAAAATAAAGCCTATAATCGCGAATACTTGTTGTATATACTATAAAGTAAGTTCAAAAACGGAATGATCGTGCAAGTCATAACAACACGACTTCATGTCATAGCATTTGAACTATAGTTTAATCACATAAATCATGGTATAACCAAGTTATTCTTGTTTTAACAACATCAATTCAAGTTTAATTGAAATCAAAATCATCACACCTAGAACATGTGGAACTATGTGAAAAATAAGCCAAATGATATTCATACAAATCACATTGTAAATTTGGTAAAACCAAATGTATTCAAACTCAATAAAGCCTATAATCACGAATACTTGTGTATATTCAAAAAAAGTAAGTTCGAAAACGGAATCATCGTGCAAGTCATAGCAACACGAGTTCATGTCATAGCATTTTAACTATAGTTTAATCACAAAAATAATCGTATAACCAAGTTATTCATGGTTCTAACAGCATGCATTCATGATTTAACAACATTAATCCAAGTTTAATTGCAAATAATATCATAACACCTAGAACTTGTGGAAAAATGTGAAAATGTGGCAAATGATATTCATAGAAATCACATTGTAAAATTGGAAAAAGCAAGTGGATTTAATCTAAATAATTCCTAACATCACGAATACTTGTTTTATATACAAAAACATTATGTTAGAAAACGGAATGAACGTGCAAGTCATAGCAACTAGACTTCATGTCATAGCATTTAAACTATAGTTTCATCACTTAAATCTTGGTATAACCAAGTTATTCTTGGTTCTGACAACATGTATTGATGTTTTAACAACATCAATTCAAGTTTAATTGAAATCAAAATAATCACACCTAGAATATGTTTAACTATGCGAAAAATGAACCAAATGATATTCATACAAATCACATTGTAATTTTGGTAAGACCAAGTGTATTCAAACTAAATAAAGCCTAACATCACGAATACTTGGTGTATATACTTGATCTTGTCTAAAAATGTTTTGGGTATTTATTTTTAGATCAGTCGATTTATGATTAATTCGTAATTTATATTGTTGTTTGGACACGAGCGATATATGAGGTTGGGCCCACAATGTGTGGGCTTACGTCCTCGGGAGAGCGAAGCTCTACCTTGGTTTTCACTGTCATAATCAAGTGACACAATTACAATGAGATGATAGCGATAATACGGGTGATAACGGATCGAAAAATGATCAAATATACTCCAAAAAGCCAAATATGACGAAATGTCGCGAGAAGGGCTGTATCAAGCCTGGCCGCGAGATTTGGCTCGAAATCTCGCGAGCCTGGACTAGCCGCGAGGTTTGGTCTGGTTTCTTGCGAGGAGGCCTGGTCGCGAGGTTTGGTGCGATTTCTCGCGAGTCTGGGCTGGTCGCGAGGTTTGGTGCGATTCCTCGCGAGTCTGGGCTGGCCGCGAGGTTTGATACGAAATCTCGCGAATAGTAATTGCAGTGTTGAAATCTCGCGATTTCGAGTGAAAGTCTTGTCTTGGGAGATGCGAAAAGGATCCAACCCCCTCTCAATTCCTTAGGACCTCTATTTATAGAGAAATGTGGCCCAAAACACAAGCTTAGGCCCAAGAGTCCAATTTCATTAGATTAAGCCCAAGACACCTCAACTAATATCCAATTAAATTAGAACAAATACCGTTCCGAAATATAACTTCGGAAATGCGTCTCGATCCAGAATTAGGCGAGGATATTGATGAGAAAATACCGGAGGACCCCGTAAAATAATCCACTGCTTCCAGATAGCGAATATGCGGCCACATAACATCATCGCACCTGACCGGTGCACTCCCGGGTGGCAAATTACGAAAATACCCCTGGCCCCGTCTGGGGCCGAAATGACCCGAAACATCTCAAAATGCTTACAGAGACTTTATATGGGGCCTAGCGGGCCAGAATTGTGAGAATACCACTTGAGAACGCCATCCGATAAAAATACCACAAATACCGAAAATACAAATAAAAGTGTCGGACGAGTCCCCGGGTATTGATAAGTGCAAGAAATATACCCGGGTAATATCAATAGTCCCCTGGTTTTCAGATTCAGAGTCTGAGTCGTAAACCACATACTAACGGCTCGTCCCGGAAGTCGATACTTGCTCGGGAATTTTCCCGGAAAAACGGGTAGTAGGGTTGGAAACCCCTCGCAGACGCGATCGTTTTGACACTAAGAATATCAGATTCTGAGCTCGGGCCAAAATCTTGATATTTTTCGGCTCGGAGAATTCCTCTATAAATACAAGGTCCACTTCGCTGCATTCTGAACGAAATCTCGCGACAACTTCCAATATACAGTACCTCTCGCGACATTTGGAGCGAAATCTCGCGACGACCTTGACTGCACAGTTCCTTTCGCGACATTTTGGTACGAAATCTCGCGACGGAACAGTTAATCACAGACTTAAAACTGATAACGAAACCTCGCGACGGAATAGTGACTCTCGCGACATTTGGTACGAAATCTCGCGAGACACTTGTAAAAATCTGAAAATTTTCTAAAAATTCCAAAAACCTTAATTTCGAGAATTCCACACCATGTCTTCCAACTCCGCTCGTTCCTCGAATTCCGATGCCTCGTCTTCTCACTCCTCGGACTCCTCATCCAACTCGGGGAGTTCCAATTCTAGCCTTTCTGCTTTCCGCTCTCCAATTACGAACCCTTATCCACATTTTTTTGAAAAACTCACACATCTCGAGAATACGATCGGTCCTCGGAGTCCCGCTGTCGGTGTCCTAAAGTCTTTTGACCGGCCTTTCACCATGCACCCTCGGAAGTGGAAATCTTTGGTGGAGGATTACCACTTCCCTTCCGACTGTGTCCTCTATCAACCGGGTCCCTCTGATCGGATCCTACGTCCACTGGTTGGTACCCACACTATCTGTCTTGAGTACCTAGAGTGTGGTCTCCGCTTTCCGCTTCACCCATTCATTTCAAACCTCCTAACTCACTTGAACATCCACCTCTTTCAGCTGAGTCCAAATTCGATATCTCTGGTGGTTGCCTTTATCACTTTCATGGAGACCAACGGGATTTTGATGACCGTTGAAGCCTTCTTCCAGATATTCCAAGTCAGTTCCACTGTCCATTATNGTGGGCTTACGTCCTCGGGAGAGCGAAGCTCTACCTTGGTTTTCACTATGATAATCAAGTAATACAATTACAATGAGATGATAACGGTAATACGGGTGAAAACGGATCGAAAGACGATCAAATAGACTCAAAAAGGCCAAATATAACGAAATGTCGCGAGACAGGGCTGTGGCAAGCCTGGTCGCGACGTTTAGGTCGAAATATCGCGAAAAGGGGCTAGTCGCGACGTTTGGTGCGAAATATCGCGACTAGGGCTAAAGCTTGGCTTCTCGCGACGTTTGGTGCGAAATGTCGTGAGAAGGGGCTGGTCGCGAGATTTGGTACGAAATCTCGCGAGAAAGGGCTGCAGTGGCGAAATCTCGCGATTTCGAGTGAAAGCCTTGCCTTGGGAGATATGAAAAGGATCCGAATCCTTTCTTCATGCCTTGGGACCTCTATTTATAGGGAAATGGAGCCCATAATATAAGCTTTGGCCCAAGAGTCCAATTTCATTAGGTTAAGAGTCCAATTTCATTAGGTTAAGCCCAAAGCACCCCAAATAATCTCCAATTAAATTAGAATAAATACTGCTCCGCAAGATAACGTCGGAAATGCATCTCGATCCAGAATTAGGCGGGAATGTAGATGAGAAAATGCCGGAGGACCCCGTAAAATAATCCACTGCTTCCAGATAGCGAATACATAACCATATACTTCGTTGCACCTGATCGGTGCGCTCCCGGGTGGCAAATGACGAAAATAACCCTGGCCCCGTCCGGGGCCGAAATAACACAGAATATCCCGAAATACTTAAAGAGACATAATACGGGGTCCGACGAGCTAGAATACCGAGAATACCACTTGAGAAAGCCACCCGATCGAAATATGAAAATACCGAAAACACCAATAACCACGTCGGACGAGCCTCCCGGATAAGGATAAATATAAGAGAATATTTCCGGGTAATATCAACATGTTTTCATACTTTAACAACATCAATTCAAGTTTAATTAAAATCAAAATCATCACACTTAGAACATGTGGAACACTGTGAAAAATGAGCCAAATCATATTCGTACAAATGACATTGTAAATTTTTTAAAACCAAGTGTATTCAAACTAAATAAATGCTAACATCCTGAATACATGTTGTAAATACAAAAAAATTATGTTCGAAAACTGAATGATCGTGCAAGTCATAACAACGTGACTTCATGCCAAGAGCATTTAAACTTTAATTTAATCATATAATTGATGGTATAACCAAGTTATTCTTAGTTCTAACAACATGTTTTCAGGTTTTAACAACATCAATTCAAGTTTAATTGAAATCAAAATCATCACACTTAGAACATGTGGAACGATGTGAAAAATGAGCCAAATCATATTCGTATAAATGACATTGTAAATTTGTTTAAACCAAGTGTATTAAAACTAAATAAATGCTAACATCACGAATACATGTTGTATATACAAAAAAAATATGTTCGAAAATGGAATGATCGTGCAAGTCATAAAACTGTGACTTCATGACAAGAGCACTTAAACTATAGTTTAATCACATAAATCATGGTATAACCAAGTTATTCTTAGTTCTAACAACATGTTTTCATGTTTTAACAACATCAATTCAAGTTTAATTAAAATCAAAATCATCACACTTAGAACATGTGGAACACTGTGAAAAATGAGCCAAATCATATTCGTACAAATGACATTGTAAATTTTTTAAAACCAAGTGTATTCAAACTAAATAAATGCTAACATCACGAATACATGTTGTAAAAACAAAAAAATTATGTTCAAAAGCGGAATGATCGTGCTAGTCATAACAACTTGACTTCATGCCAAGAGCATTTAAACTATAGTTTCATCACATAAATAATGTTATAACCAAGTTATTCTTTGTTCTAACAACATTTTTTCATGTTTTAACAACATCAATTCAAGTTTAATTGAAATCAAAATCATCACACCTAGAACATGTCTAACTATGTGAGAAATGAGCCAAATCATATTCGTACAAATGACATTATAAATTTGTTAAAACCAAGTGTATTCAAACTAAATAAATACTAAAATCACGAATACATGTTGTATATACAAAGAAATTATGTTCGAAAATGGAATGATCGTGCATGTTATAAAACTGTGACTACATTCCAAGAGCATTTAATATATAGTTTAATCACATAAATCATGGTATCACCAAGTTATTCTTAGTTCTAACAACATGTTTTCATGTTTTAACAACATCAATTCAAGTTTAATTGAAATCAAAATCATCACACTTAGAACATGTGGAACTATGTGAAAAATGAGCCAAATCATATTCGTACAAACGACATTGTAAATTTGTTAAAACCAAGTGTATTGAAACTAAATAAATGCTAACATCACGAATACAAGTTTTATATACAAAACAATTAAGTTCGAAAACGGAATGATCGTGCAAGTCATAACAACGTGACTTCATACAAAGAGCATTTAAACTATAATTTAATCATATAAATGATGGTATATCCAAGTTATTCTTAGTTCTAACAACATGTTTTCATGTTTTAACAACATCAATTCAAATTTAATTGAAATCAAAATCATCACACTTAGAACATGTGGAACTATATGAAATATGAGCCAAATCATATTCGTACAAATGACATTGTAAATTTGTTAAAACCAAGTGTATTGATACTAAATAAATGCTAACATCACGAATACATGTTTTATATACAAAACAATTAAGTTCGAAAACGGAATGATCGTGCAAGTCATAACAACGTGACTTCATGCAAAGAGCATTTAAACTATAATTTAATCATATAAATGACGGTATAACCAAGATATTCTTAGTTCTAACAACATGTTTTCATGTTTTAACAACATAAATTCAAATTTAATTGAAATCAAAATCATCACACTTAGAACATGTGGAACTATATGAAATATGAGCCAAATCATATTCGTACAAATGACATTGTAAATTTGTTAAAACCAAGTGTATTGATACTAAATAAATGCTAACATCACGAATACATGTTTTATATACAAAACAATTAAGTTCGAAAACGGAATGATCGTGCAAGTCATAACAACGTGACTTCATGCAAAGAGCATTTAAACTATAATTTAATCATATAAATGACAGTATAACCAAGATATTCGTGATGTTAGCATTTATTTAGTATCAATACACTTGGTTTTAACAAATTTACAATGTCATTTGTACGAATAAATGTCATAACAATACCCTAATGCAATACCCTAAACCCTAATCTCGAAAACGGAATAATCGTGAAAGTCATAACAACGTGACTTAATGCAAAGAGCATTTAAACTATAGTTTAATCACATAAATCATGGTATAACCAAGTTATTCTTAGTTCTAACAACATGTTTTCATGTTTTAACAACATCAATTCAAGTTTAATTGAAATCAAAATCATCACAACTAGAACATGTGGAACAATGTGAAAAATGAGCCAAATCATATTCGTACAAATGACATTGTAAATTTGTAAAAACCAAGTGTATTCAAACTAAATAAATGCTATCATCACGAATACATGTTTTATATACAAAACAATTAATCTCGAAAACGGAATAATCGTGCAAGTCATAACAACGTGACTTAATGCAAAGAGCATTTAAACTATAATTTAATCATATAAATGATGGTATAACCAAGTTATTCTTAGTTCTAACAACATGTTTTCATGTTTTAACAACATCAATTCAAGTTTAATTGAAATCAAAATCATCACACCTAGAACATGTGGATCTATGTGAAAAATGATCCAAATCATATTCGTACAAATGACATTGTAAATTTGTTAAAACCAAGTGTAATCAAACTAAATAAATCCTAACATCACGAATACATGTTTTATATACAAAACAATTAAGTTCGAAAATGGAATGATCGTGCAAGTCATAAAACTGTGACTTCATGCCAATAGCATTTAAACTATAGTTTAATCGCATAAATCATGGTATCACCAAGTTATTCTTAGTTCTTACAACATGTTTTCATGTTTTAACAACATCAATTCAAGTTTCATTGAAATCAAAATCATCACACTTAGAACATGTGGAACTATGTGAAAAATTAGCCAAATCATATTCGTACAAACGACATTGTAAATTTGTTAAAACCAAGTGTATTGAAACTAAATAAATGCTAACATCACGAATACATGTTCTATATACAAAACAATTAAGTTCAAAAACGGAATGATCGTGCAAGTCAAACAACGTGACTTCATGCAAAGAGCATTTAAACTATAATTTAATCATATAAATGACGGTATAACCAAGTCATTCTTAGTTCTAACAACATGTTTTCATGTTTTAACAACATCAATTCAAGTTTCATTGAAATCAAAATCATCACACTTAGAACATGTGGAACTATGTGAAAAATTAGCCAAATCATATTCGTACAAACGACATTGTAAATTTGTTAAAACTAAGTGTATTGAAACTAAATACATGCTAACATCACAAATACATGTTTTTATACAAAACAATTAAGTTCGAAAACGGAATGATCGTGTAAGTCATAAAACTGTGACTTCATGCCAAGAGCATTTAAACTATATTTAATCATATAAATGATGGTATAACAAAGTTATTCTTAGTTCTAACAACATGTTTTCATGTTTTAACAACATCAATTCAAGTTTAATTGAAATCAAAATCATCACACTTAGAACATGTGGAACTATGTGTAAAATGAGCCAAATCGTATTCGTACAAATGACATTGTAAATTTGTTCAGACCAAGTGTATTGATACTAAATAAATGCTAACATCACAAATACATGTTTTTATACAAAACAATTAAGTTCGAAAACGGAATGATCGTGCACGTCATAACAACGTGACTTCATGTCAAGAGCATTTAAACTATATTTTAATCATATAAATGATGGTATAACAAACTTATTCTTAGTTCTAACAACATGTTTTCATGTTTTAACAACATCAATTCAAGTTTAATTGAAATCAAAATCATCACACTTAGAACATGTGGAACTATGTGTAAAATGAGCCAAATCGTATTCGTACAAATGACATTGTAAATTTGTTAAAACCAAATGTATTTAAACTAAATAAATGCTAACATCACGAATACATGTTTTATATACAAAACAATTAAGTTCGAAAACGGAATGATCGTGTAAGTCATAAAACTGTGACTTCATGCCAAGAGCATTTAAACTATATTTAATCACATAAATCATGGTATCACCAAGTTATTCTTAGTTCTTACAACATGTTTTCATGTTTTAACAACATCAATTCTAATTTAATTGAAATCAAAATCATCACACATGGAACATGTGGAACTATGTGAAAAATTAGCACAATCATATTCGTACAAACGACATTGTAAATTTGTTAAAACTAAGTGTATTGAAACTAAATACATGCTAACATCACAAATACATGTTTTTATACAAAACAATTAAGTTCGAAAACGGAATGATCGTGCAAGTGATAACAACGTGACTTCAAGCAAAAGAGCATTTAAACTATAATTTAATCATATAAATGACGGTATAACCAAGTTATTCTTAGTTCTAACAACATGTTTTCATGTTTTAACAAGATCAATTCTAGTTTAATTGAAATCAAAATTATCACACTTAGAACAATGTGGAACTATGTGAAAAATGAGCGAAATCAAATTCGTACAAATGACATTGTAAATTTGTTCAAACCATGTGTATTCAAACTAAATAAATGCTATCATCACGAATACATGTTTTATATTCAAAACAATTAAGTTCGAAAACGGAATGATCGTGCAAGTCATAACAACGTGACTTCCTGCAAAGAGCATTTAAACTATAATTTAATCATATAAATAACGGTATAACCAAGTTAATCTTAGTTCTAACAACATGATTTCATGTTTTAACAACATCAATTCAAGTTTAATTGAAATCAAAATCATCACACTTAGAACAATGTGGAACTATGTGAAAAATGAGCCAAATCGTATTCGTACAAATGACATTGTAAATTTGTTCAGACCAAGTGTATTGATACTAAATGAATGCTAACATCACAAATACATGTTTTATATACAAAACAATTAAGTTCGAAAATGGAATGATCGTGCAAGTCATAACAACGTGACTTCATGCAAAGAGCATTTAAACTACAATTTATTCATATAAATGACGGTATAACCAAGTTATTCTTAGTTCTAAAAACATTTTTTCATGTTTTAACAACATAAATACAAGTTTAATTGAAATCAAAATCATCACACTTAGAACATGTGGAACTATATGAAAAATGACCCAAATCATATTCCTACAAATGACATTGTAAATTTGTTAAAACCAAGTGTATTCAAACTAAATAAATGCTAACATCACGAATACATGTTNTTCGCGATAATATTTCAGTGTGAACAGTATTTTCTGCGACAGTGATTTTGGTTCAAATCCGCGATAATTTCCTATTGAGTTGGAAATTCGCGATAATATTTCAGTGTGAACAGTATTTTCTGCGACAGTGATTTTGGTTCAAATCCGCGATAATTTTCTATTGAGTTGGAAATTCGCGATAATATTTCAGTGTGAATATAATTTTCTGCGACAGTTCCTATTGGATCCAAATCCGCGATAATTTCCACACAAAGGGCTATTTTCGCGATAATACTTCCAGTGAATAGTGATTTCTGCACTTTTGCGTCGGTTTCCAATATCGAGCTCATTTTTTGTCCCAGATCGAGACTACATTACTTACTTTTGTCAGAAAGAAGATATATTTTGTAATTGTGACATTATTATCATAGTGAAACATCCAGGTAAAGCTTCGCTCTCCCGAGGACGTAAGCCCACACATTGTGGGCCCAACCTCGTAATTTCTCGTGTCTTAAAAAAAAAAAAGAAAAAAATTTTGACTGATCAAAAACACCACAAATATTTTAACACAAGATCAATCGTACAAGTCGTAAAACTGTGACTGCATTCCAAGAGCATTTATTCTATAGTTTAATCACATAAATCATGGTATCACCAAGTTATTCTTAGTTCTTACAACATATTTTCATATTTTAACAATATCAATTCAAGTTTAATTGAAATCAAAATCATCACACTTAGAACATGTGGAACTATGTGAAAAATGAGCCAAATCATAATCGTACAAACGACATTGTAAATTTTTTAAAACCAAGTGTATTGAAACTAAATAAATGCTAACATCACGAATACATGTTTTATATACAAAACAATTAAGTTCGAAAACGGAATGATCGTGCAAGTCATAACAACGTGACTTCATGCAAAGAGCATTTAAACTATAATTTAATCATATAAATTACGGTATAACCAAGTTATTCTTAGTTCTAACAACATGTTTTCATGTTTTAACAACATCAATTCAAGTTTAATTAAAATCCAAATCATCACACCGAGAACATGTGGAACAATGTGACAAATGAGACAAATCATATTCGTACAAATGACATTGTAATTTTGTTAAAACTAAGTGTATTCAAACTAAATAAATGCTAACATCACGAATACATGTTTTAAATACAAAACAATTAAGTTCGAATACGGAATGATCGTGCAAGTCATAAAACTGTGACTTCATGCCAAGAGCATTTAAACTATAGTTGAATCAAATAAATCATGGTATAACCAAGTTATTCTTAGTTCTAACAACATGTTTTCATGTTTTAACAACATCAATTCAAGTTTAATTAAAATCCAAATCATCACACCGAGAACATGTGGAACAATGTGACAAATGAGCCAAATCATATTCGTACAAATGACATTGTAAAATTGTAAAAACCAAGTGTATTCAAACTAAATAAATGCTATCATCACGAATACATGTTTTATATACAAAACAATTAATCTCGAAAACGGAATCATCGTGCAAGTCATAACAACGTGACTTAATGCAAAGAGCATTTAAACTATACTTTAGTCACATAAATCAAGGTATAACAAAGTTATTCTTAGTTCTAACAACATGTTTTCATGTTTTAACAACATCAATTCAAGTTTAATTAAAATCCAAATCTTCACACCGAGAACATGTGGAACAATGAGACAAATGAGCCAAATCATATTCGTACAAATGACATTGTAAATTTGTAAAAACCAAGTGTATTCAAACTAAATAAATGCTATCATCACGAATACATGTTTTATATACAAAACAATTAATCTCGAAAACGGAATAATCGTGCAAGTCATAAAAACGTGACTTAATGAAAAGAGCAATTAAACTATACTTTAATCACATAAATCATGGTATAACCAAGTTATTCTTAGTTCTAACAACATGTTTTCATGTTTTAACAACATCAATTCAAGTTTAATTAAAATCCAAATCATCACACCGAGAACATGTGGAACAATGTGACAAATGAGCCAAATCATATTCGTACAAATGACATTGTAAATTTGTAAAAACCAAGTGTATTCAAACTAAATAAATGCTATCATCACGAATACATGTTTTATATACAAAACAATTAATCTCGAAAACGGAATAATCGTGCAAGTCATAAAAACGTGACTTAATGAAAAGAGCATTTAAACTATACTTTAATCACATAAATCATGGTATAACCAAGTTATTCTTAGTTCTAACAACATGTTTTCATGTTTTAACAACATCAATTCAAGTTTCATTGAAATAAAAATCATCACACCTAGAACATGTGGAACTATGTGAGAAATGAGCCAAATCATATTCGTACAAATGACATTGTAAATTTGTTAAAACCAACTGTATTCAAACTAAATAAATGCTAACATCACGAATACATGTTTTATATACAAAACAATTAATCTCGGAAACGGAATAATCGTACAAGTCATAACAACGTGACTTAATGCAAAGAGCATTTAAACTATACTTTAATCACATAAATCATGGTATAACCAAGTTATTCTTAGTTCTAACAACATGTTTTCATGTTTTAACAACATCAATTCAAGTTTCATTGAAATAAAAATCATCACACCTAGAACATGTGGAACAATGTGACAAATGAGCCAAATCATATTCGTACAAATGACATTGTAAATTTGTTAAAACCAAGTGTATTCAAACTAAATAAATGCTAACATCACGAATACATGTTTTATATAGAAAACAATTAAGTTCGAAAACGGAATGATCGTGTAAGTCATAAAACTGTGACTTCATGCCAAGAGCATTTAAACTATAGTTTAATCAAATAAATCATGGTATATCCAAGTTATTCTTAGTTCTAACAACATGTTTTCATGTTTTAACAACAAAATTCAAGTATAATTAAAATCAAAATCATCATACCGAGAACATGTGGAACAATGTGACAAATGAGCCAAATCATATTCGTACAAATGACATTGTAAATTTGTTAAAACCAAGTGTATTCAAACTAAATAAATGCTAACATCACGAATACATGTTTTATATAGAAAACAATTAAGTTCGAAAACGGAATGATCGTGTAAGTCATAAAACTGTGACTTCATGCCAAGAGCATTTAAACTATAGTTTAATCACATAAATCATGGTATAACCAAGTTATTCTTAAGTCTAACAACATGTTTTCATGTTTTAAAAACATCAATTCAAGTTTAATTGAAATCAAAATCATACACTTAGAACAATGTGGAACTATGTGAAAAATGAGCCAAATCATATTCGTAGAAACGACATTGTAAATTTGATAAAACCAAGTTTATTGATACTAAATAAATGCTAACATCACGAATACATGTTCTATATACAAAACAATTAATCTCGAAAACGGAATAATCGTGCAAGTCATAACATCGTGACTTAATGCAAAGAGCATTTAAACTATAGTTTAATCACATAAATCATGGTATAACCAAGTTATTCTTAGTTCTAACAACATTTTTTCATGTTTTAACAACATCAATTCAAGTTTAATTGAAATCAAAATCATCACAACTACAACATGTGGAACTATGTGGGAAATGAGCCAAATCATATTCGTACAAATGACATTGTAAATTTGTTAAAACCAAGTGTATTCAAACTAAATAAATGCTAACATCACGAATTCATGTTTTATATACAAAACAATTAAGTTCGAAAACGGAATGATCGTGAAAGTCATAAAACTGTGACTTCATGCCAACAGCATTTAAACTATAGTTTAATCACATAAATCATGGTATAACCAAGTTATTCTTAGTTCTAACAACATTTTTTCATGTTTTAACAACATCAATTCAAGTTTAATTGAAATCAAAATCATCACAACTACAACATGTGGAACTATGTGGGAAATGAGCCAAATCATATTCGTACAAATGACATTGTAATTTTGTTAAAACGTAGTGTATTCAAACTAAATAAATGATAACATCACGAATACATGTTTTATATACAAAACAATTAAGTTCGAAAACGGAATAATCGTGCAAGTCATAACATCGTGACTTAATGCAAAGAGCATTTAAACTATAGTTTAATCACATAAATCATGGTATAACCAAGTTATTCTTAGTTCTAACAACATTTTTTCATGTTTTAACAACATCAATTCAAGTTTAATTGAAATCAAAATCATCACAACTACAACATGTGGAACTATGTGGGAAATGAGCCAAATCATATTCGTACAAATGACATTGTAAATTTGTTAAAACCAAGTGTATTCAAACTAAATAAATGCAAACATCACGAATTACTGTTTTATATACAAAACAATTAAGTTCGAAAACGGAATGATCGTGCAAGTCATAACAACGTGACTTCATGTAAAGAGCATTTAAACTATAATTTTATCAAATAAATGATGGTATAACCAGGTTTTTCTTAGTTCTAACAACATGTTTTCATGTTTTAACAACATCAATTCAAGTTTAATTTAAATCAAAATCATCACACTTAGAACATGTGGAACTATGTGTAAAATGAGCCAAATCATATTCGTACAAACGACATTGTAAATTTTTTAAAACCAAGTGTATTGAAACTAAATAAATGCTAACATCACGAATACATGTTTTATATACAAAACAATTAAGTTCGAAAACGGAATGATCGTGCAAGTCATAACAACGTGACATCATGCCAAGAGCAATTAAACTGTAGTTTAATCACATAAATCATGGTATAACCAAGTTATTCTTAGTTCAAACAACGTGTGTTCATGTTTTAACAACATCAATTCAAGTTTAATTAAAATCAAAATCATCACACCTAGAACATGTGGAACAATGTGAAAAATGATCCAAATCATATTCGTACAAATGACATTGTAAATTTGTTAAAACCTAGTGTATTCAAACTAAATAAATGCTAACATCACGAATACATGTTTTATATACAAAACAATTAAGTTCGAAAACGGAATGATCGTGCAAGTCATTACAACGTGACTTCATGCCAAGAGCAATTAAACTGTAGTTTAATCACATAAATCATGGTATAACCAAGATATTCTTAGTTCAAACAACATGTTTTCATGTTTTAACAACATCAATTCAAGTTAAATTGAATTCAAAATCATGACATTTAGAACATGTGGAACTATGTGAAAAATGAGCAAAATCATATTCGTAGAAACGACATTTTAAATTTGTTAAAACCAAGTATATTGATACTAAATAAATGCTAACATCACGAATTCATGTTTTATATACAAAACAATTAAATTCGAAAACAGAATGATCGTGCAAGTCATAACAACGTGACTTCATGCCAAGAGCATTTAAACTATAATTTAATCATATAAATGACGGTATAACCAAGTTATTCTTAGTTCTAACAACATGTTTTCATGTTTTAACAACATAAATTCAAGTTTAATTGAAATCAAAATCATCACACTTAGAACATGTGGAACTATATGAAAAATTAGCCAAATCATATTCGTACAAATGACATTTTAAATTTGTTAAAACCAAGTGTATTCAAACTAAATAAATGCTAACATCACGAATACATGTTTTATATACAAAACAATTATGTTCGAAAACGGAATGATCGTGCAAGTCATAAAACTGTGACTTCATGCCAAGAGCATTTAAACTATAGTTCAATCAGATAAATCATGGTATAACCAAGTTATTCTTAGTTCAAACAACATGTTTTCATGTTTTAACAACATCAATTCAGGTTTAATTAAAATCAAATCATCACACTTAGAACAATGTGGAACTATGTGAAAAATGAGCCAAATCATATTCGTAGAAACGACATTGTAAATTTGTTAAAACCAAGTGTATTGATACTAAATGAATGCTAACATCACGAATACATGTTTTATATACAAAACAATTTAGTTCGAAAACGGAATGATCGTGCAAGTCATAACAACGTGACTTCATGCAAAGAGATTTAAACTATAATTTATTCATATAAATGACGGTATAACCAAGTTATTCTTAGTTCTAACAACATGTTTTCATGTTTTAACAACATAAATTCAAGTTTAATTGAAATCAAAATCATCACACTTAGAACATGTGGAACTATATGAAAAATGAGCCAAATCATATTCGTACAAATGACATTTTAATTTTGTTAAAACCAAGTGTATTCAATCTAAATAAATGCTAACATCATGAATACATGTTGTAAATACAAAAAAAATTTGTTCGAAAACGGAATGATCGTGCTAGTCATAACAGCGTGACTTAATGCAAAGAGCATTTAAACTATAGTTCAATCAGATAAATCATGGTATAACCAAGTTATTCTTAGTTCAAACAACATGTTTTCATGTTTTAACAACATCAATTCAAGTTTAATTGAAATCAAAATCATCACACCTAGAACATGTGAACAATGTGAAAAATGAGCCAAATAATATTCGTACAAATGACATTGTAAATTTGTTAAATCCAAGTGTATTCAAACTAAATAAATGCTAACATCACGAATACTTGTTGTAAATACAAAAATATTATGTTCGAAAAGGAATGATCGTGCAAGTCATAACAACGTCACTTCATGCCAAGAGCATTTAAACTATAGTTTAATCACATTAATGATGGTATAACCATGCTATTCTTAGTTCTAACAACATGTTTTCAGGTTTTAACAACATCAATTCAAGTTTAATTAAAATCAAATCATCACACTTAGAACATGTGGAACTATGTGAAAAATGAGCCAAATCATATTCGTACAAATGACATTGTAAATTTTTTAAAACCAGTGTATTCAAACTAAATAAATACTAACTTCACGAATACATGTTGTATAAACAAAAAATTTAAGTTCGAAAACGGAATGATCGTGCAAGTCATAAAAACGTGACTTCATGCCAAGAGCATTTAAACTATAGTTTAATCACATAAATCATGGTTGATCTTATCTAAAAATGTTTTGGATATTTATTTTTAGATCAGTCAATTTATGATTAATTCGTAAATTATATTATTGTGGGGACACGAGCGATATACGAGGTTGGGCCCACAATGTGTGGGCTTACGTCCTCGGGAGAGCGAAGCTCTACCTTGGTTTTCACTATGATAATCAAGTAATACAATTACAATGAGATGATAACGGTAATACGGGTGAAAACGGATCGAAAGNACCAAGTGTATTCAAACTAAACAAACGCTAACATCACAAATACATGTTGTATATACAAAATGATTATGTTCGAAAACGGAATGATCGTGCAAGTCATAATAACATGACTTCAAGTCTAAAGAATTTAAACAATAGTTGAATCACATAAATCATGGTATAACCAAGTTATTCTTTGTTCTAACAACATTTTTTCATGTTTTATAAACATCAATTCAAGTTTAATTGAAATCAAAATATCACACCTTGAACATGTGGAACTACTTGATAAATGAGCCAAATCATATTTGATCTTATCTAAAAATGTTTTGGATATTTATTTTTAGATCAGTCAATTTATGATTAATTCGTAAATTATATTATTGGTGGGGACACGAGCGATATACGAGGTTGGGCCCACAATGTGTGGGCTTACGTCCTCGGGAGAGCGAAGCTCTACCTTGGTTTTCACTATGATAATCAAGTAATACAATTACAATGAGATGATAACGATAATACGGGTGAAAACGGATCGAAACACGATCAAATAGACTCAAAAAGGCCAAATATAACGAAATGTCGCGAGACAGGGCTGTGGCAAGCCTGGTCGCGACGTTTAGGTCGAAGTATCGCGAAAAGGGGCTAGTCGCGACGTTTGGTGCGAAATGTCGCGACTAGGGCTAAAGCTTGGCTTCTCGCGACGTTTGGTGCCAAATGTCCCGAGAAGGGGGCTGGTCGCGAGATTTGGTACGAAATCTCGCGAGAAAGGGCTGCAGTGGCGAAATCTCGCGATTTCGAGTGAAAGCCTTGCCTTGGGAGATATGAAAAGGATCTGAATCCTTTCTTCATGCCTTGGGACCTCTATTTATAGGGAAATGGAGCCCATAATACAAGCTTTGGCCCAAGAGTCCAATTTCATTAGATTAAGCCCAAATCACCCCAAATAATCTCCAATTAAATTAGAATAAATACCGCTCCGCAAGATAACGTCGGAAATGCATCTCGGTCCAGAATCAGGCAGGAATGTAGGTGAGAAAATACCGGAGGACCCCGTAAAATAATCCACTGCTTCCAGATAGCGAATACATAACCATACACTTCGTTGCACCTGATCGGTACGATCCCGGGTGGCAAATGACGAAAATACCCCTGGCCCCGTACGGGCCCGAAATAACACAGAATATCCCAAAACACTTACAGAGACTTAATATGGGGTCCGACGAGCTAGAATACCGAGAATACCACTCGAGAAAGTCATCCGATCAAAATACGAAAATACCGAAAATACCAATAGCCACGTCGGACGAGCCCCCGGGTAAGGATAAATATAAGAAAATATTCCCGGGTAATATCATTATCCAATTCTGCCTTTTGGTTTGAAGAAACTAGATGTCATGTACTGGCGGTCGATGAAATCAATATTTAAAGATGTGGGGAGATGAATGTGTGGAAGTCAATAATTGTATATACAAAAAGATTATGTTCGAAAACGGAATGATCGTGCAAGTCATAATAACGTGACTACATGCCTAAACAATTTAAACTATAGTTCAATCACATAAATCATGGTATAACCAAGTTATTCTTTGTTCTAACAACATTTTTTCATGTTTTATCAACATTAATTCAAGTTTAATTGAAATCAAAATATCACACCATGAACATGTGGAACTACGTGATAAATGAGCCAAATCATATTTATACAAATGATAGTGTAAATTTGGTAAAACCAAGTGTAAACAAACTAATCAAACGATAACATCACGAATACATGTTGTATATACAAAAAAATTAAGTTCGATAACGGAATGATTGTGCATGTTATAACAACGTGACTTAATGCCAAAAGCATTTAAACTATAGTTCAATCACATAAATCATGGTATAACCAAGTTATTCTTTGTACTAACAACTTGTTTTCATGTTTTACAACATCAATTCAAGTTTAATTGTTATCAAAATCAACACACCTAGAACATGTGGAACAATGTGATAAATGAGCCAAATCATATTTATACAAATGATAGTGTAAATTTGGTAAAACCAAGTGTAAACAAACTAATCAAACGATAACATCACGAATACATGTTGCTTATACAAAAAAATTAAGTTCGATAACGGAATGATTGTGCATGTTATATCAACGTGACTTAATGCCAAAAGCATTTAAACTATAGTTCAATCACATAAATCATGGTATAACCAAGTTATTCTTTGTACTAACACATGTTTTCATGTTTTACAACATTAATTCAAGTTTAATTGATATCAAAATCAACACACCTAGAACATGTGGAACAATGTAAAAAATGAGCCAAATCATATTTATACAAATGATAGTGTAAGTTTGGTAAAACCAAGTGTAAACAAACTAATCAAACGATAACATCACGAATACATGTTGTATATACAAAAAAATTAAGTTCGATAACGGAATGATTGTGCATGTTATAACAACGTGACTTAATGCCAAAAGCATTTAAACTATAGTTCAATCACATAAATCATGGTATACCCAAGTTATTCTTTGTTCTAACAACATGTTTTCATGTTTAATCAACATCAATTCATGTTTAATTGAAATCAAGATATCACACCTTAAATATGTGGAACTACGTGATAAATGAGCCAAATCATATTTATACAAATGATAGTGTAAATTTGGTAAAACCAAGTGTAAACAAACTAATCAAACGATAACATCACGAATACATGTTGCTTATACAAAAAAATTAAGTTCGATAACGGAATGATTGTGCATGTTATATCAACGTGACTTAATGCCAAAAGCATTTAAACTATAGTTCAATCACATAAATCATGGTATAACCAAGTTATTCTTTGTACTAACACATGTTTTCATGTTTTACAACATTAATTCAAGTTTAATTGATATCAAAATCAACACACCTAGAACATGTGGAACAATGGAAAAAATGAGCCAAATCATATTCATACAAATGACATTGTAAATTTGGTAAAACCAAGTGTATTCAAACTAAACAAACGCTAACATCACAAGTACTTGTTGTATATACAAAAAGATTATTTTCAAAAACGGAATGATCGTGCAAGCCATAATAACGTGACTTAATGCCTAAAGAATTTAAACTATAGTTCAATCACATAAATCATGGTATACCCAAGTTATTATTTGTTCAAACAACATGTTTTCATGTTTAATCAACATCAATTCATGTTTAATTGAAATGAAGATATCACACCTTAAACATGTGGAACTACGTGATAAATGAGCCAAATCATATTTATACAAATGATAGTGTAAATTTGGTAAAACCAAGTGTAAACAAACGATAACATCACGAATACATGTTGCTTATACAAAAAAATTAAGTTCGATAACGGAATGATTGTGCATGTTACAACAACGTGACTTAATGCCAAAAGCATTTAAACTATAGTTCAATCACATAAATCATGGTATAACCAAATTATTCTTTGTACTAACAACATGTTTTCATGTTTTACAACATCAATTCAAGTTTAATTGATATCAAAATCAACACACCTAGAACATGTGGAACAATGTAAAAAATTAGCCAAATCATATTCATACAAATGACATTGTAAATTTGGTAAAGCCAAGTGTATTCAAACTAAACAAACGCTAACATCACAAATACATGTTGTATATACAAAAAGATTATGTTCGAAAACGGAATGATCGTGCAAGTCATAATAACGTGACTTCATGCCTAAAGAATTTAAACTATAGTTCAATCACATAAATCATGGTATACCCAAGTTATTATTTGTTCTAACAACATGTTTTCATGTTTTATCAACATCAATTCAAGTTTAATTGAAATCAAAATCATCACATCTAGAACATGTATAACTATGTAAAAAATGAGCCAAATCATATTCATAAATATGACATTGTAAATTTGGTAAGACCAAGTGTATTCAAACTAAACAAACGCTAACATCAATAATACATGTTGTATATACAAAAAGATTATGTTCGAAAACGAAATGATCGTGCAAGTTATGACAACGTGACTTAATGCCAAAAGCATTTAAACTATAGTTCAATCACATAAATCATGGTATACCCAAGTTATTCTTTGTACTAACAACATGTTTTCATGTTTTATCAACATCAATTCAAGTTTAATTGAAATCAAGATATCACACCTTAAACATGTGGAACTACGTGATAAATGAGCCAAATCATATTTATACAAATGATAGTGTAAGTTTGGTAAAACCAAGTGTAAACAAACTAATCAAACGATAACATCATGAATACATGTTGTAAATACAAAAAAATTATGTTCGAAAACGGAATGATCGTGCTAGTCATAACAACGTGACTTCATGCCAAGAGCATTTAAACTATAGTTTAATCACATAAATCATGGTATAACCAAGTTATTCTTAGTTCAAACAACATGTTTTCAGTTTTTAACAACATCAATTCAAGTTTAATTAAAATCAAAATCATCACAATTAGAACATGTGGAACAGTGTGAAAATGAGCCAAATCATATTCGTACAAATGACATTGTAAATTTGTTAAAACCAAGTGTATTCAAACTAAATAAATGCTAACATCATGAATACATGTTGTAAATACAAAAAAATTATGTTCGAAAACGGAATGATCGTGCTAGTCATAACAACGTGACTTCATGCCAAGAGCATTTAAACTATAGTTTAATCACATAAATCATGGTATAACCAAGTTATTCTTAGTTCAAACAACATGTTTTCAGTTTTTATCAACATCAATTCAAGTTTAATTAAAATCAAAATCATCACACCTAGAACATGTGGACAATGTGAAAATGAGCCAAATTATATTCGTACAAATGACATTGTAAATTTGTTACAACCAAGTGTATTCAAACTAAATAAATGCTAACATCACGAATTACAGTTTTATATACAAAACAATTAAGTTCGAAAACGGAATGATCGTGCAAATCATAACAACTTGACTTCATGCAAAGAACATTTAAACTATAATTTAATCATATAAATGACGGTATAACCAAGTTATTCTTAGTTCTAACAACATGTTTTCATGTTTTAAAACATCAATTCAAGTTTAATTGAAATCAAAATCATCACACTTCGAACAATGTGGAACTATGTGAAAAATGAGCCAAATCATATTCGTAGAAACGACATTGTAAATTTGTTAAAACCAAGTGTATTGATACTAAATAAATGCTAACATCACAAATACATGTTTTATATACAAAACAATTAAGTTCGAAAACGGCATGATCGTGCAAGTCATAACAACGTGACTTAACGCAAAGAGCAATTAAACTATAATTTAATCATATAAATGATGGTATAACCAAGATATTCTTAGTTCTAACAACATGTTTTCATGTTTTAAAACATCAATTCAAGTTTAATTGAAATCAAAATCATCACACTTAGAACATGTGGAACTATGTGAAAAATGAGCCAAATCATATTCGTAGAAACGACATTGTAAATTTGTTAAAACCAAGTGTATTGATACTAAATAAATGCTAACATCACAAATACATGTTTTATATACAAAACAATTAAGTTCGAAAACGGAATGATCGTGCAAGTCATAACAACGTGACTTCATGCAAAGAGCAATTAAACTATAATTTATTCATATAAATGACGGTATAACCAAGTTATTCTTAGTTCTAACAACATGATTTCATGTTTTAACAACATGAATTTAAGTTTAATTGAAATCAAAATCATCACACTTTGAACAATGTGGAACTATGTGAAAAATGAGCCAAATCATATTCGTAGAAACGACATTGTAAATTTGTTAAAACCAAGTGTATTGATACTAAATAAATGCTTACATCACGAATACATGTTTTATATACAAAACAATTAAGTTCGAAAACGGAATGATCGTGCAAGTTATAACAACGTGACTTCATGCAAAGAGCAATTAAACTATAATTTATTCATATAAATGACGGTATAACCAAGTTATTCTAAGTTCTAACAACATGTTTTCATGTTTTAACAACACAAATTCAAGTTTAGTTGAAATCAAAATCATCACACTTAGAACATGTGGAACTATATGAAAAATGAGCCAAATCATATTCGTACAAATGACATTGTTAATTTGTTAAAACCAAGTGTATTCAAACTAAATAAATGCTAAACTCATGAATACATGTTGTAAATACAAAAAAATTATGTTCGAAAACGGAATGGTCGTGCTAGTCATAACAACGTGACTTCATGCCAAGAGCATTTAAACTATAGTTTAATCACATAAATCATGGTATAATCAAGTTATTCTAAGTTCTAACAACATGTTTTCATGTTTTAACAACATCAATTCAAGTTTAATTGAAATCAAAATCATCACACCTAGAACATGTGGAACAATGTGAAAAATGAGCCAAATCATATTCGTACAAATGACATTGTAAATTTGTTAAAACCAAGTGTATTCAAACTAAATAAATGCTAACATCATGAATACATGTTGTAAATACAAAAAAATTATGTTCGAAAACGGAATGATCGTGCTAGTCATAACAACGTGACTTCATGTCAAGAGCATTTAAACTATAGTTTAATCACATAAATCATGGTATAACCAAGTTATTCTTAGTTCAAACAACATGTTTTCAGTTTTTATCAACATCAATTCAAGTTTAATTAAAATCAAAATCATCACACCTAGAACATGTGGAACAATGTGAAAATGAGCCAAATCATATTCGTACAAATGACATTGTAAATTTGTTACAACCAAGTGTATTCAAACTAAATAAATGCTAACATCACGAATTACGGTTTTATATACAAAACAATTAAGTTCGAAAACGGAATGATCGTGCAAATCATAACAACGTGACTTCATGCAAAGAGCATTTAAACTATAATTAAATCATATAAATCACGGTATAACCAAGTTATTCTTAGTTCTAACAACATGTTTTCATGTTTTAAAACATCAATTCAAGTTTAATTGAAATCAAAATCATCACACTTCGAACAATGTGGAACTATGTGAAAAATGAGCCAAATCATATTCGTAGCAACGACATTGTAAATTTGTTAAAACCAAGTGTATTGATACTAAATAAATGCTAACATCACGAATACATGTTTTATATACAAAACAATTAAGTTCGAAAACGGCATGATCGTGCAAGTCATAACAACGTGACTTCACGCAAAGAGCAATTAAACTATAATTTAATCATATAAATGATGGTATAACCAAGATATTCTTAGTTCAAACAACATGTTTTCATGTTTTAAAACATCAATTCAAGTTTAATTGAAATCAAAATCATCACACTTCGAACAATGTGGAACTATGTGAAAAATGAGCCAAATCATATTCGTAGCAACGACATTGTAAATTTGTTAAAACCAAGTGTATTGATACTAAATAAATGCTAACATCACGAATACATGTTTTATATACAAAACAATTAAGTTCGAAAACGGCATGATCGTGCAAGTCATAACAACGTGACTTCACGCAAAGAGCAATTAAACTATAATTTAATCATATAAATGATGGTATAACCAAGATATTCTTAGTTCTAACAACATGTTTTCATGTTTTAACAACATCAATTCTAGTTTAATTGAAATCAAAATCATCACACTTAGAACAATGTGGAACTATGTGAAAAATGAGCGAAATCATATTCGTACAAATGACATTGTAAATTTGTTAAAACCAAGTGTATTCAAACTAAATAAATGCTAACATCACGAATACATGTTTTATATACAAAACAATTAAGTTCGAAAACGGAATGATCGTGCAAGTCATAACAACGTGACTTCATGCAAAGAGCATTTAAACTATAATTTAATCATATAAATGACGGTATAACCAAGTTATTCTTAGTTCTAACAACATGTTTTCATGTTTTAACAACATCAATTCAAGTTTAATTGAAATCAAAATCATCACACCTAGAACATGTGGAACTATGTGAGAAATGAGCCAAATCATATTCGTACAAATGACATTGTAATTTTGTTAAAACCAAGTGTATTCAAACTAAATAAATGCTAACATCACGAATACATGTTTTATATACAAAACAATTAAGTTCGAAAACGGAATGATCGTGCAAGTCATAACAACGTGACTTCATGCAAAGAGCATTTAAACTATAATTTAATCATATAAATGACGGTATAACCAAGTTATTCTTAGTTCTAACAACATGTTTTCATGTTTTAACAACATCAATTCAAGTTTAATTGAAATCAAAATCATCACACCTAGAACATGTGGAACTATGTGAGAAATGAGCCAAATCATATTCGTACAAATGACATTGTAATTTTGTTAAAACCAAGTGTATTCAAACTAAATAAATGCTAACATCACGAATACATGTTTTATATACAAAACAATTAAGTTCGAAAACGGAATGATCGTGCAAGTCATAACAACGTGACTTCATGCAAAGAGCATTTAAACTATAATTTAATCATATAAATGACGGTATAACCAAGTTATTCTTAGTTCTAACAACATGTTTTCATGTTTTAACAACATCAATTCAAGTTTAATTGAAATCAAAATCATCACACCTAGAACATGTGGAACTATGTGAAAAATGAGACAAATTATATTTGTACAAATGACGTTGTAAATTTGTAAAAACCAAGTGTATTCAAACTAAATAAATGCTAGCATCACGAATACATGTTGTG
The DNA here is from genome assembly GCA_009725065.1 of Utricularia reniformis. Taxonomy (NCBI): domain Eukaryota; kingdom Viridiplantae; phylum Streptophyta; class Magnoliopsida; order Lamiales; family Lentibulariaceae; genus Utricularia; species Utricularia reniformis. The sequence goes on along the minus strand of RWGZ01000332.1, from coordinate 460,859 downwards.
TATACAAAAAAATTAAGTTCGAAAACATAATGATCGGGCAAGTCATAACAACGTTACTTCATGTGAAGAGCATTTAAACTATAGTTTAATCACATAAATCATGGTATAACCAAGTTATTCTTAGTTCTAACAACATTTTTTCATGTTTTAACAACATCAATTCAATTTTAATTGAAATCAAAATCATCACACCTAGAACATGTGGAAGTATGTGAAAAATGAGACAAATTATATTTGTACAAATGACGTTGTAAATTTGTAAAAACCAAGTGTATTCAAACTAAATAAATGCTAGCATCACGAATACATGTTGTGTATACAAAAAAATTAAGTTCGAAAACATAATGATCGGGCAAGTCATAACAACGTTACTTCATGTCAAGAGCATTTAACTATATTTTAATCACATTAATCAATGGTATAACCAAGTTATTCTTAGTTCTAACAACATGTTTTCATGTTTTAACAGTATCAATTCAAGTTTCATTGATATCAAAATCATCACACCTAGAACATGTGGAACTATGTGAAAAATGAACAAATTATATTTGTACAAATGATGTTGTAAATTTGTAAAAACCAAGTGTATTCAAACTAAATAAATGCTAGCATCACGAATACATGTTGTGTATACAAAAAAATTAAGTTCGAAAACATAATGATCGGGCAAGTCATAACAACGTGACTTCATGTCAAGAGCATTTAAACTATAGTTTAATCACATAAATCATGGTATAACCAAGTTATTCTTAGTTCTAACAACATGTTTTCATGTTTTAACAACATCAATTCAAGTTTCATTGATATCAAAATCATCACACCTAGAACATGTGGAACTATGTGAAAAATGAACCAAATTATATTCGTACAAATGATATTGTAAATTTGTTAAAACCAAGTGTATTCAAACTAAATAGATGCTAAAAAAACGAATACATGTTGTGTATACAAAAAAATTAAGTTCGAAAACGGAATGATCGTGCAAGTCATAAGATCGTGACTTCATGTCAAGAGCATTTAAACTATATTTTAATCACATTAATCATGGTATAAACAAGTTATTCTTAGTTCTAACAACATGTTTTCATGTTTTAACAATATCAATTCAAGTTTAATTGATATCAAAATCATCACACCTAGAACATGTGGAACTATGTGAAATATGAGCCAAATTATTTTCGTACAAATGACATTGTAAATTTATTAAAACCAAGTGTATTCAAACTAAATAAATGCTAACATTACAAATACATGTTGTATATACAAATTAATAATATTCGAAAAAGGAATGCTCGTGCAAGTCATAAGAATGTGACTTCATGCTAAGAGCATTTAAACTATAGTTTAATCACATAAATGAATGTATAACCAAGTTATTCTAAGTTCAAACAACATGTTTTCATGTTTTAACAAAATCAATTCAAGTTTAATTGAAATCAAAATCATCACACCTAGAACATGTGGAAGTATGTGAAAAATGAGAGAAATTATATTTGTACAAATGACATTGTAAATTTGTAAAAACCTAGTGTATTCAAACTAAATAAATGCTAACATCATGAATACATGTTGTGTATACAAAAAAATGAAGTTCGAAAACGGAATGATCGTGCAAGTCATAAGAACGCGACTTCATGTGAAGAGCATTTAAACTATAGTTTAATCACATAAATCATGGTATAACCAACATATTCTTAGTTCTAACAACATGTTTTCATGTTTTAACAACATCAATTCAAGTTTAATAGAAATCAAAATCATCACACCTAGAACATGTGGAACTATGTGCAAAATGAGCCAAATTATTTTCGTACAAATGACATTGTAAATTTATTAAAACCAAGTGTATTCAAACTAAATAAATGCTAACATTACAAATACATGTTGTATATACAAAAAAATTATGTTCGAAAAAGGAATGCTCGTGCAAGTCATTACAACGTGACTTCTTGCTAAGACCATTTAAACTATAGTTTAATCACATAAATGAAGGTATAACCAAGTTATTCTTAGTTCTAACAACATGTTTTCATGTTTTAACAACATCAATTCAAGTTTAATTGAAATCAAAATCATCACACCTAGAACATGTGGAACTATGTGAAAAATTAGACAAATTAAATTTGTACAAATGACATTGTAAAATTGTAAAAACCAAGTGTATTAATACTAAATAAATGCTAACATCATGAATACATGTTGTGTATACAAAAAAATGAAGTTCGAAAATGGAATGATCTGGCAAGTCATAACAACGTGACTTCATGTCAAGAGCATTTAAACTATAGTTTAATCACATAAATCATGGTATTACAAAGCTATTCTTAGTTCTAACAACATGTTTTCATGTTTTAACAACATCAATTCAAGTTTAATTGAAATCAAAATCATCACACCTAGAACATGTGGAACTATGTGAAAAATGAGACAAATTATATTTGTACAAATGACGTTGTAAATTTGTAAAAACCAAGTGTATTCAAACTAAATAAATGCTAGCATCACGAATACATGCTGTGTATACAAAAAAATTAAGTTCGAAAACATAATGATCGGGCAAGTCATAACAACGTTACTTCATGTCAAGAGCATTTAAACTATATTTTAATCACAATAATCATGGTATAAACAAGTTATTCTTAGTTCTAACAACATGTTTTCATGTTTTAACAATATCAATTCAAGTTTAATTGATATCAAAATCATCACACCTAGAACATGTGGAACTATGTGAAAAATGAGCTAAATTATATTCGTACAAATGATATTGTAAATTTGTTAAAACCAAGTGTATTCAAACTAAATAAATGGTAAAATAACGAATACATGTTGTGTATACAAAAAAATTAAGTTCGAAAACGGAATGATCGTGCAAGTCATAAGAACGTGACTTCATGTGAAGAGCATTTAAACTATAGTTTAATCACATAAATCATGGTATAACCAAGCTATTCGTAGTTCTAACAACATGTTTTCTTCTTTTAACAACATCAATTTAAATTAAATAGAAATCAATATCATCACACCTAGAACATGTGGAACTATGTGAAAAATGAGCCAAATTATTTTCGTACAAATGACATTATAAATTTATTAAAACCAAGTGTATTCAAACTGAATAAATACTAACATTACAAATACATGTTGTATATACAAAAAAATTATGTTCGAAAAAGGAATTCTCGTGCAAGTCATAACAATGTGACTTCATGCTAATAGCATTTAAACTATAGTTTAATCACATAAATGAAGGTATAACCAAGTTATTCTTAGTTCAAACAACATGTTTTCATGTTTTAACAACATCAATTCAAGTTTAATTGAAATCAAAACCATCACACCTAGAACATGTGGAAGTATGTGAAAAATGAGACAATTTATATTTGTACAAATGACATTGTAAATTTGTAAAAACCTAGTGTAGTCAAACTAAATAAATGCTAACATCATGAATACATTTTGTGTATACAAAAAAATGAAGTTCGAAAACGGAATGATCGGGCAAGTCATAACAACGTGACTTCATGTCAAGAGCATTTAAACTATAGTTTAATCACATAAATCATGGTATTACCAAGTTATTCTTAGTTCTAACAACATGTTTTCATGTTTTAACAACATCAATTCAAGTTTAATTGAAATCAAAATCATCACACCTAGAACATGTGGAACTATGTGAAAAATGAGCCAAATCATATTCGTACAAATGACATTGTAAATTAGTTAAAACCAAGTGTATTCAAACTAAATAAATGCTAACATCACGAATACATGTTGTTTATACAAAAAAATTAAGTTCGAAACGGAATGATCGTGCAAGTCAAAAGAACGTGACTTCCAGTGAAGAGCATATAAACTATAGTTTAATCACATAAATCATGGTATTACCAAGTTATTCTTAGTTCTAACAACATGTTTTCATGTTTTAACAACATCAATTCAAGTCTAATTGAAATCAAAATCATCACACCTAGAACATGTGGAACTATGTGAAAAATGAGCCATATAATATTTGTTCAAATGACATTGTAAATTTGTTAATACCAAGTGTATTCAAACTAAATAAATGCTAACATCACGAATACATGTTGTGTATACAAAAAAATTAAGTTCGAAAACGGAATGATCGGGCAAGTCATAACAACGTGAATTCATGTCAAGAGCATTTAAACTATAGTATAATCACATAAATCATGGTATAACCAAGTTATTGTTAGTTCTAACAACATGTTTTCATGTTTTAACAACATCAATTCAAGTTTAATTGAAATCAAAATCATCACACCTAGAACATGTGGAACTATGTGAAAAATGAGCCAAATCATATTCGTACAAATGACATTGTAAATTTGTTAAAACCAAGAGTATTCAAACTAAATAAATGCTAACATAACAAATACATGTTGTATATACAAAAAAATTATGTTCGAAAACGTAATGATCGTGCAAGTCATAACAACGTGACTTCATGTGAACAGCATTTAAACTATAGCTTAATCACATAAATGATGGTATAGACAAGTTATTCTTAGTTCTAACAACATGTTTTCATGTTTTAACAACATCAATTCAAGTTTAATTGAAATCAAAATCATCACGTCTAGAATATGTGGAACTATGTGAAAAATGAGACAAATTATACATGTACAAATGACATTGTAAATTTGTAAAAACCAAGTGTATTCAAACTAACTAAATGCTAACATCATGAATACATGTTGTATATACAAAAAAATTATGTTCGAAAACGAAATGATCGTGCAAGTCATAACAACGTGACTTCATGCTAAGAGCATTTAAACTATAGTTTAATCACATAAATGATGGTATAACCAAGTTATTCTTAGTTCTAACAACATCTTTTCATGTTTTAACAACATCAATTCAAGTTTAATTGAAATCAAAATCATCACGTCTAGAATATGTGGAACTATGTGAAAAATGAGACAAATTATACATGTACAAATGACATTGTAAATTTGTAAAAACCAAGTGTATTCAAACTAACTAAATGCTAACATCATGAATACATGTTGTGTATACAAAAAAATTATGTTCGAAAACGAAATGATCGTGCAAGTCATAACAACGTGACTTCATGCTAAGAGCATTTAAACTATAGTTTAATCACATAAATGATGGTATAACCAAGTTATTCTTAGTTCTAACAACATCTTTTCATGTTTTAACAACATCAATTCAAGTTTAATAGAAATCAAAATCATCACACCTAGAGCATGTGGAACTATGTGATAAATGAGCCAAATTATTATCGTACAAATGACATTGTAAATTTATAAAAACCAAGTGTATTCAAACTAAATAAATGCTAACATCATGAATACATGTTGTTTATACAAAAAAATTTAGTTCGAAAACGGAATGATCGGGCAAGTCATAACAACATAACTTCATGTCAAGAGCATTTAAACTATATTTTAATCACATTAATGAAGGTATAACCAAGTTATTCTTAGTTCTATCAACATGTTTTCATGTTTTAACAACATCAATTCAAGATTAATTGAAATCAAAATCATCACACGTAGAACATGTGGAACTATGTGAAAAATGAGACATATTATATTTGTACAAATGACATTGTAAATTTGTAAAAACCAAGTGTATTCAAACTAAATAAATGCTAGCATCACGAATACATGTTGTGTATACAAAAAAATTAAGTTCGAAAACGGAACGATCGGGCAAGTCATAACAATGTGACTTAATGTCAAGAGCATTTAAACTATATTTTAATCACATTAATCATGGTATAACCAAGTTATTCTTAGTTCTAACAACATGTTTTCATGTTTTAACAATATCAATTCAAGTTTAATTGATATCAAAATCATCACACCTAGAATATGTGGAACTATGTGAAAAATGAGCCAAATCGTATTCGTACAAGTGAAATTGAAATTATGTTAAAACCAAGTGTATTCAAACTAAATTAATGCTAACATCACGAATACATGTTGTGTATACAAAAAAATTAAGTTCGAAAACGGAACGATCGGCAAGTCATTACAATGTGACTTCATGTCAAGAGCATTTAAACTATATTTTAATCACATTAATCATGGTATAACCAAGTTATTCTTAGTTCTAACAACATGTTTTCATGTTTTAACAATATCAATTCAAGTTTAATTGATATCAAAATCATCACACCTTGAACATGTGGAACTATGTGAAAAATGAGACAAATCGTTTTCGTACAAATGAAATTGAAATTATGTTAAAACCAAGTTTATTCAAACTAAATTAATGCTAACATCACGAATACATGTTGTGTATACAAAAAAATTAAGTTCGAAAACGGAATGATCGTCAAGTCATAACAACGTGATTTCATGCCAAGAGCATTTAAACTATATTTTAATCACATTAATCATGGTATAACCAAGTTATTCTTAGTTCTAACAACATGTTTTCATGTTTTAACAATATCAATTCAATTTTAATTGATATCAAAATCATCACACCTATAACATGTGGAACTATGTGAAAAATGAGCCAAATCATATTCGTACAAATGAAACTGAAAATATGTTAAAACCAAGTGTATTCAAACTAAATTAATATTAACATCACGAATACATGTTGTGTATACAAAAAAGTTAAGTTCGAGAACGGAATGATCGTGCAAGTCATAAGAACGTGACTTCATGTGAAGAACATTTAAACTATAGTTTAATCACATAAATCATGGTATAACCAAGCTATTTTTAGTTGTAACAACATGTTTTCATGTTTTAACAACATCAATTCAAGTTTAATAGAAATCAAAATCATCACACCTAGAACATGTGGAACTATGTGAAAAATGAGCCAAATTATTTTCGTACAAATGAACATTGTAAATTTATTAAAACCAAATGTATTCAAACTAAATAAATGCTAACATTACAAATACATGTTGTATATACAGAAAAATTATGTTCGAAAAAGGAATGCTCGTGCAAGTCATAATAACGTGACTTCATGCCAAGAGCATTTAAACTATAGTTTAATCACATAAATCATGGTCTAACCAAGTTATTCTTAGTTCTAACAACATGTTTTCAAGTTTTAACAACATCAATTCAAGTTTAATAGAAATCAAAATCATCACACCTAGAACATGTGGAATTATGTGACAAATGAGACAAATTATATTTGTACAAATGACATTGTAAATTTGTAAAAACCAAGAGTATTCAAACTAAATAAATGCTAGCATCACGAATACATGTTGTGTATACAAAAAATTAAGTTTGAAAACGGAATGATCGGGCAAGTCATTACAACGTGACTTCATGTCAAGAGCATTTAAACTATATTATAATGACATTAATCATGGTATAACCAAGTTAATGTTAGTTCTAACAAAATGTTTTCATGTTTTAACAACATCATTTCAAGTTTAATTGAAATCAAAATCATCACACCTAGAACATGTGGAACTATGTGAAAAATTAGCCAAATCATATTCGTACAAATGACATTGTAAATTTGTTAAAACTTAGTGTATTCAAACTAAATAAATGCTAACATCACGAATACATGTTGTGTATACAAAAAAATTATGTTCGAAAACTGAATGATCGTGCAAGTCATAAGAACGTGACTTCATGTGAAGAGCATTTAAACTATAGTTTAATCATATAAATCATGGTATATCCAAGTTATTCTTAGTTCTAACAACATGTTTTCATGTTTTAACAACATCAATTCAAGTTTAATAGAAATAAAAAATCATCACACCTAGAGCATGTGGAACTATGTGAAAAATGAGCCAAATTATTTTCGTACAAATGACATTGTAAATTTATTAAAACCAAGTGTATTCAAACTAAATAAATGCTAACATTACAAATACATGTTGTATATACAAAAAAATTATGTTCGAAAAAGGAATGCTCGTGCAAGTCATAACAACGTGACTTCATGCTAAGAGCATTTAAACTATAGTTTAATCACATAAATGAAGGTATAACCAAGTTATTCTTAGTTCTAACAACATGTTTTCATGTTTTAACAACATCAATTCAAGTTTAATAGAAATCAAAATCATCACACCTACAACATGTGGAACTATGTGACAAATGAGACAAATTATATTCGTACAAATGACATTGTAAATTTATAAAAACCAAGTGTATTCAAACTAAATTAATGCTAGCATCACGAATACATGTTGTGTATACAAAAAAATTAAGTTCGAAAACGGAATGATCGGGCAAGTCATAACAACGTAATCTCATGTCAAGAGCATTTAAACTATATTTTAATCACATTAATCATGGTATAACCAAGTTATTCTTAGTTCTAACAACATGTTTTCATGTTTTAACAATATCAATTCAAGTTTAATTGATATCAAAATCATCACACCTTGAACATGTGGAATTATATGAAAAATGAGCCAAAACATATTCGTACAAATGACATTGTAAATTTGTTAAAACCAAGTGTATTCAAACAAAATAAATGCTAACATCATGAATACATGTTGTGTATACAAAAAATTAAGTTCGAAAACGGAATGATCGGGCAAGTCATAACAACGTGACTTCATGTCAATAGCATTTAAACTATACTTTAATCACATAAATCATGGTATTACCAAGTTATTCTTAGTTCTAACAACATGTTTTCATGTTTTAACAACATCAATTCAAGTTTAATTGATATCAAAATCATCACACCTAGAATATGTGGAACTATGTGAAAAATGTGCCAAATCAAATTCGTACAAATGACATTGTAAATTTGTTAAAACCAAGTGTATTCAAACTAAATAAATGCTAACATCACGAATACATGTTGTGTATACAAAAAAATTAAGTTCGAAAACGGAATGATCGTGCAAGTCATAAGAACGTGACTTCATGTGAAGAACATTTAACTATAGTTTAATCACATAAATCATGGTATAACCAAGATATTCTTAGTTCTAACAACATGTTTTCATGTTTTAACAACATCAATTCAAGTTTAATAGAAATCAAAATCATCACACCTAGAACATGTGGAACTATGTGAAAAATGAGCCAAATTATTTTCATACAAATGACATTGTAAATTTATAAAAACCAAGTGTATTCAAACTAAATTAATGCTAACATTACAAATACATGTTGTATATACAAAAAAATTATGTTCGAAAAAGGAATGCTCGTGTAAGTCATAACCACCTGACTTCATGCTAAGAGTATTTAAACTATAGCTTAATCACATAAATGAAAGTATAACCAAGTTATTCTTAGTTCTAACAACATGTATTCATGTTTTAACAACATCAATTCAAGTTTAATAGAAATCAAAATCATCACACCTACAACATGTGGAACTATGTGAAAAATGAGACAAATTATATTTGTACAAATGACATTGTGAATTTGTAAAAACCAAGTGTATTCAAACTAAATAAATGCTAACATCATGAATACATGTTGTATATACAAAAAAATTATGTTCGAAAAAGGAATGCTCGTGCAAGTCATAACAACGTCACTTCATGCTAAGAGCATTTAAACTATAGTTTAATCACATAAATGAAGGTATAACCAAGTTATTCTTAGTTCTAACAACATGTTTTCATGTTTTAACAATATCAATTCAAGTTTAATTGATATCAAAATCATCACACCTAGAACATGTGGAATTATGTGAAAAATGAGCCAATTCATATTCGTACAAATGACATTGTAAATTTGTTAAAACCAAGTGTATTCAAACAAAATAAATGCTAACATCACGAATACATGTTGTGTATACAAAAAAATTATGTTCGAAAAAGGAATGCTCGTGCAAGTCATAACAACGTCACTTCATGCTAAGAGCATTTAAACTATAGTTTAATCACATAAATGAAGGTATAACCAAGTTATTCTTAGTTCAAACAACATGTTTTCATGTTTTAACAACATCAATTCAAGTTTAATTGAAATCAAAATCATCACACCTACAACATGTGGAACTATGTGATAAATGAGCCAAATTATATTTGTACAAATGACATTGTGAATTTGTAAAAACCAAGTGTATTCAAACTAAATAAATGCTAACATCATGAATACATGTTGTTTATACAAAAAAATTAAGATCGAAAACGGAATGATCGTGCAAGTCATAAGAACGTGACTTCATGCTAAGAGCATTTAAACTATAGTTTAATCACATAAATGAAGGTATAACCAAGTTATTCTTAGTTCAAACAACATGTTTTCATGTTTTAACAACATCAATTCTAGTTTAATTGAAATCAAAATCATCACACCTAGAACGTGTGGAACTATGTGAAAAATGAGCCAAATTATTTTCGTACAAATGACATTGTAAATTTGTTAAAACCAAGTGTATTCAAACAAGATAAATGCTAACATTACGAATACATGTTGTATATTCAAAAAATATATGTTCGAAAACGGAATGATCGTGCAAGTCATAACAACGTGACTTCATGCTAAGAGCATTTAAACTATAGTTTAATAACATAAATGATTGTATAACCAAGTTATTCTTAGTTCTAACAACATGTTTTCATGTTTTAACAACATCAATTCAAGTTGAATTGAAATAAAATCATCACACCTAGAACATGTGGAACTATGTGAAAAATGAGCCAAATCATATTCGTACAAATGACATTGTAAATTTGTTAAAACCAAGTGTATTCAAACTAAATAAGTGCTAACATCACGAATACATGTTGTGTATACAAAAAAATTAAGTTCGAAAACGGAATGATCTTGCAAGTCATAACAACGTGACTTCATGTGAAGAGCCTATATACTATAAATTAATCACATAAATCATGGTATAACCAAGTTATTCTTAGTTCATACAACATGTTTTCATGTTTTAACAACATCAATTCAAGTTTAATAGAAATCAAAATCATCACACCTAGAAATTATGTGCGAAAACGGAATTGATATTTCCCGGGTATATCCTCTCGTATTTATCCATACCCGGGGACTCATCCGACGTGGATATTGGTATTTTCGGTATTTTCATATTTTTATCGGATGGCATTCTCAAGTGGTATTCTCACAATTCTGGGCCGCTGGGCCCCATATATAGTCTCTGTAAGCATTTTGAGATGTTTCGGGTCATTTCGGCCCCGGACGTGGTCAGGGGTATTTTCGTAATTTGCCACCCGGGAGCGCACCGGTCGGGTGCAATGATGTTATGTTGCTGCGTATTCGCTATCCGAAGGCAAAGAACTGACATACGAGGTTCTCGGGAATTTTCTGATCGTATTTCCGACTAATATCTTGTCCGGGTTGGTTCCCGAGGCTTCGAGATCAACATGCCATTTATTATATCAAAATTGGGAATATTTAATCATTTTGGGCTAAGTGAGGTGAACTAGGCTTATGGGATCAAGTGAGTGGGTTTTGGGCTAGATTTCTCTATAAATAGGAGCCCCAAGGCATTGAGAAAGGATTCGGATTCTTTTCGCATCTCCCAAGGCAAGACTTTCGCTCGAAATCGCGGGACTTCATTTTTCAGCCACTATTCGCGAGAACTCGCACCAGTTCGCGCGGCCACCCTCATCTGGTTACTATTCGCGAGAACTCGTACCAGTTCGCGCGGCCACCCTCATCTGGTTACTATTCGCGAGAAATCGCATCTGAAGTTACTATTCGCGAGTTCCTGCTCGTACAGTGTTCTCTGCACTGCTCGTACAGTGCCGGCTGCGCTGTTAGTACAGTATTTTCTGCAAGTTATCGACCACAACTCGCGGCTGTCAGCTTTCCGAGCCCGACTGAGTGTTTTCGATCATTTCACGAGCCGTTCTCATCCGTATTGTTGCTATCACATCATTGTAATTGTACTCGCCGAATATTATAGTGAAAACCAAGGTAGAGCTTTGCTCTCCCGAGGACGTAAGCTCACACAGTGTGGGCCCAACCTCGTATATCGCTTGTGTCCCCACAACAATCTAATTTCAAGTAAATTATAAATTGAATGATCTAAAAATAAACACCCAAAATATTTTTAGACTAGATCAGTTTGGCGCCGTCCGTGGGGACCGAGATCTTTTATCCCATTGAGAGCTTTATTGCTGAGTTTGGAGTTCTATTATCATGACTATTCGGAATTCTAATGAAGATACTTTTGACGAAGAATTTGAGGATTTTGAGAATTTGAGGAATTTGACGAAGAATTTGAGGATTTCTATTATCATGACTATTCGGAATTTGAGGATTTCTATTATCATGACTATTATCATGACTATTCAGATCCTATTCCTAAAATTAATGATGATTTTGCTGTGTTACCGGGAACTCGGTCGTCAGTTCTGGAGGAGTCCCCTGCTCAAAATGTGACTATTCGGCCCTCCCGGAGCGGGTTTTCATCTGGGGGGAACCAAGTTTTTATCCTCGGTCACGGGAATGTCTGTCCAAATGTTATGAATTCGCACGAGTTGGCCGAGTTGCGGTCCGTAACACCGCCCACCTGCCGCCACCTGCACGCTCTAGATCTGCTGATCAGACAGAAACCGATGAGGATTTGGAAGAGCGAAGGCGTACTTTAGTCGCCCAATTAGAGCAAGTTGAGGCTCAAAGGAGAGCCCGAAGGAACAATGCCACCCCGGAACCTGTTAATAATGTGGCCTCGGAGGATGATATTGATCGTGTTCCGGAACCACGAGCAAATACCGCAGCAACCGAAGAGCAAAGCAACACTTTACAAAAGATCGGAGAATTGATAGAATCAAAATTTAAGGAGATGAGCGGGAAGTTGGAGCAAAGCGAGGCTAGGATGAACCAGTTGGAGGCCAATCTGACTCTTCGCCAGGAAAGGAGACGAGTGTACGGGGAGCACACCCGGGATACTCATCAGACCTCACCTTACGAGGGAGACTATTTCGAGAATGAGAGGGCTAATGAGCCCATCGGTAATCGAGGAAAGGCATCACCATCTTTAGAAGTTTTGCAAAGTCCATGGAACACTTCGAATGCCCTATCTCCTTTTTCCATGGCAATTATCGGAGCCACTTGCTCTGAATTTATTGAAATGCCTAAGGATCTTCCACAGTATCGCGGGTCGACTGACCCGCATGCTCATACGTCGAATTTGGAAATTCATGTAAGTTTGATGAATTTCAGTGATGCGGCCATGTGCTTCGTTTGCCGCTTCTCTTAAGGAATCAGCCCTCCGATGGTTTAATCGGTTACCGAGGCGTTCGATTGTTTCATATCAGGACTTCAAAGATCAATTCTATTCAGCTTTCGCGCTTTTCTTGTGCCTTAGACGGAAAAAGATGCAACCCTGAGCACCATTTGGAAGACTTGAAAGAAGCTATCAACGGTTATCTAAATCCCGTTGGTCTCCATGAAAATAATGAAGGCAACCAATTAAGATATCGAGTTTGGGTTCAGCTGGAAGAGATGGATGTTTAAACAAGTTAAGAGTGTGGANTAATTGAAATCAAAATCATCACACCTAGAACATGTGGAACTATGTGAAAATTGAGCCAAATTATATTTGTACAAATAACATTGTAAATTTGTTAAAACCAAGTGTATTCAAACTAACTAAATGCTAACATCATGAATACATGTTGTGTATACAAAAAAATTAAGTTCGAAAACGGAATGATCGGGCAAGTCATAACAACGTGACTTCGTGTCAAGAGCATTTAAACTATAGTTTAATCACATAAATCCTGGTATTACCAAGTTATTCTTAGTTCTAACAACATGTTTTCATGTTTTAACAACATCAATTCAAGTCTAATTGAAATCAAAATCATCACACCTAGAACATGTGGAACTATGTGAAAAATGAGCCATATAATATTTGTTCAAATGACATTGTAAATTTGTTAATACCAAGTGTATTCAAACTAAATAAATGCTAACATCACGAATACATGTTGTGTATACAAAAAAATTAAGTTCGAAAACGGAATGATCGGGCAAGTCATAACAACGTGACTTCATGTGAAGAGCATTTAAACTATAGTTTAATCACATAAATGATGGTATAGACAAGTTATTCTTAGTTCTAACAACATGTTTTCATGTTTTAACAACATTAATTCAAGTTTAATTGAAATCAAAATCATCACGTCTAGAACATGTGGAACTATGTGAAAAATGAGACAAATTATATTTGTTCAAATGACATTGTAAATTTGTTAATACCAAGTGTATTCAAACTAAATAAATGCTAACATCACGAATACATGTTGTGTATACAAAAAAATTAAGTTCGAAAACGGAATGATCGGGCAAGTCATAACAACGTGACTTCATGTGAAGAGCATTTAAACTATAGTTTAATCACATAAATGATTGTATAACCAAGTTATTCTTAGTTCTAACAACATGTTTTCATGTTTTAACAACATCAATCCAAGATTAATTGAAATCAAAATCATCACACCTAGAACATGTGGAACTATGTGAAAAATGAGCCAAATTATATTTGTTCAAATGACATTGTAAATTTGTTAATACCAAGTGTATTCAAACTAAATAAATGCTAACATCACGAATACATGTTGTGTATACAAAAAAATTAAGTTCGAAAACGGAATGATCGTGCAAGTCATAACAACGTGACTTCATGTTAAGAGCATTTAAACTATAGTTTAATCACATAAATGATGGTATTACCAAGTTATTCTTAGTTCTAACAACATGTTTTCATGTTTTAACAACATCAATTCAAGTTTAATAGAAATCAAAATCATCACACCTAGAACATGTGGAACTATGCGAATAATGAGCCAAATCATATTCGTACGAATGTCATTGTAAATTTGTTAAAACCAAGTGCATTCAAACTAAATAAATGCTAACATTACGAATACATGTTGTATATACAAAAAAATTTTGTTCGAAAACGAAATGATCGTGCAAGTCATAACAACGTGACTTCATGCTAAGAGCATTTAAACTATAGTTTAATCACATAAATCCTTGTATTACCAAGTTATTCTTAGTTCTAACAACATGTTTTCATGTTTTAACAACATCAATTCAAGTCTAACTGAAATCAAAATCATCACACCTAGAACATGTGGAACTATGTGAAAAATGAGCCATATAATATTTGTTCAAATGACATTGTAAATTTGTTAATACCAAGTGTATTCAAACTAACTAAATGCTAACATCATGAATATATGTTGTGTATACAAAAAAATTAAGTTCGAAAACGGAATGATCGGGCAAGTCATAACAACGTGACTTCATGTGAAGAGCATTTAAACTATAGTTTAATCACATAAATGATGGTATAGACAAGTTATTCTTAGTTCTAACAACATGTTTTCATGTTTTAACAACATTAATTCAAGTTTAATTGAAATCAAAATCATCATGTCTAGAACATGTGGAACTATGTGAAAAATGAGACAAATTATACATGTACAAATGACATTGTAAATTTGTAAAAACCAAGTGTATTCAAACTAACTAAATGCTAACATCATGAATACATGTTGTATATACAAAAAAATTATGTTCGAAAACGAAATGATCGTGCAAGTCATAACAACGTGAATTCATGTGATGAGCATTTAAACTATAGTTTAATCACATAAATGATGGTATAACCAAGATATTCTTAGTTCTAACAACATGTTTTCATGTTTTAACAACATCAATTCAAGTTTAATAGAAATCAAAATCATCACACCTAGAACATGTGGAACTATGCGAATAATGAGCCAAATCATATTCGTACGAATGACATTGTAAATTTGTTAAAACCAAGTGTATTCAAACTGAATAAATGCTAACATCACTAATACATGTTGTCAATACAAAAAAATTATGTTCGAAAACGAAATGATCGTGCAAGTCATAACAAAGTGACTTCATGCCAAGAGCATTTAAACTATAGTTTAATCTCGTTAATCATGGTATAACGAAGTTATTCTTAGTTCTAACAACATGTTTTCATGTTTTAACAACATCAATTCAAGTTTAATTGAAATCTAAATCATCACACCTAAAACATGTGGAACTATGTGAAAAATGAGCCAAATTATATTTGTACAAATGACATTGTAAATTTGTAAAAACCAAGTGTATTCAAACTAAATAAATGCTAACATTACAAATACATGTTGTATATACAAAAAAATTATGTTCGAAAACGAAATGATCGTGCAAGTCATAACAACGTGACTTCATGCTAAGAGCATTTAAACTATAGTTTAATCACATAAATGATTGTATAACCAAGTTATTCTTAGTTCTAACAACATGTTTTCATGTTTTAACAACATCAATCCAAGATTAATTGAAATCAAAATCATCACACCTAAAACATGTGGAACTATGTGAAAAATGAGCCAAATCATATTCGAACAAATGACATTGTAAATTTGTTAAAACCAAGTGTACTCAAACTAAATAAATGCTAACATCACGAATACATGTTGTGTATAAAAAAAAATTAAGTTCGAAACGGAATGATCGTGCAAGTCATATCAAAGTGACTTCATGTGAAGAGCATTTATACTACAAATTAATCACATAAATCATGGTATAACCAAGTTATTCTTAGTTCTAACAACATGTTTTCATATTTTAACAACATCAATTCAAGTCTAATTGAAATCAAAATCATCACACCTAGAACATGTGGAACTATGTGAAAAATGAGCCATATAATATTTGTTCAAATGACATTGTAAATTTGTTAATACCAAGTGTATTCAAACTAAATAAATGCTAACATCAAGAATACATGTTTTGAATACAAAAAAAATAAGTTAAAAAACGGAATGATCGGGCAAGTCATAACAACGTGACTTCATGTCAAGAGCATTTAAACTATAGTTTAATCAAACTAATTATGGTATAACCAAGTTATTCTTAGTTCTAACAACATGTTTTCATGTTGTAACAACATCAATTCAAGTTTTATTGAAATCAAAATCATCACATCTAGAACATGTGGAACTATGCGAAAATGAGCCAAATCATATTCGTACAAATAACATTGTAAATTTGTTAAAACTAAGAGTATTCAAACTAACTAAATGCTAACATCATGAATACATGTTGTGTATACAAAAAAATTAAGTTCGAAAATGGAATGATCGGGCAAGTCATAATAGCGTGACTTCATGTCTAGAGCATTTAAACTATAGTTTAATCAAACTAATTATGGTATAACCAAGTTATTCTTAGTTCTAACAACATGTTTTCATGTTGTAACAACATCAATTCAAGTTTAATTGAAATCAAAATCATCAATCCTAGAACATGTGGAACTATGCGAAAATGAGCCAAATCATATTCGTACAAATGACATTGTAAATTTGTTAAAACCAAGTGTATTCAAACTAAATAAATGCTAACATTACGAATACATGTTGTATATTCAAAAAAATTATGTTCGAAAACGGAATGATCGTGCAAGTCATAACAACGTGACTTCATGTCAAGAGCATTTAAACTATAGTTTAATCACATAAATGATGGTATAACCAAGTTATTCTTAGTTCTAACAACATGTTTTCATATTTTAACAACATCAATTCAAGTCTAATTGAAATCAAAATCATCACACCTAGAACATGTGGAACTATGTGAAAAATGAGCCATATAATATTTGTTCAAATGACATTGTAAATTTGTTAATACCAAGTGTATTCAAACTAAATAAATGCTAACATCANCGAAAATGACGATGAGGAGAAACAGTGCCCTAAATCCCGATTTAAATATTAATCTCCCAGCCAATGACGTGCCGCCACGTAATACTGCCCCAGACTGTGACGGTACGGAGAGCACTCATCACGCCTCTTGAACTACCGAAGGTGAAGAGGCACGGGTTGGGATATTAGTATTTAAAGAATAACGAAAATAAAGTATAATTTAAATATACGTTGTTAGCCCTCAAGCAAGATCGATCCATACGCTAAGGCAAACTTCGGTCCCCTGGACTCTCACTACTTACAGGTACGGTCCCTTGTTCTCATGAATGTGCAGACATCATGTGATCGGCCTTGTATCACATCTGCGATTGGCAATCAAGCCCGATGGGCTAGTGATGAGAACTCTAGGACCGGGTACCTTGTGATGGGTAAGGCCCAGCAACGATCGGACCAATTTAAATGGCGAAAATGAATCCTTATAGCCAATTCCACACCTCCAATAAAGAGCGGCCTGATGTTCTACTGAGGACCGAAGATGACCTTAGCGAAATAAAGCGTTTTCTGCCAGCTGGCACTTGGGTTCGGTCCGAGCAGTTACGATTCACGTTTACCACGCTTCGGGCCTTCCCACGTTTACCACGCTTCGAGCGCGATCACGTTTACCACGATTCGGTCCTAGCCTCGTTTTACATCCCGCGATAACAACCTCTAACAAACCTGTCAGAGGCGGTTACGGAGCGTGATTTACACTCACTCATAACTCTATAAATACAGGGCCAGACTACGGAAATAACAGGACCCTTTGGACGCGGAAGAACAGGCTGTTACCCTGACGGATTATTATCGCTTTCTTTACCTCGTCATTTTCATTAGCCATTCTTGTACAAAAATTGAGTTATTTCATTAGTGAGCAGGCTAAGAGCATAATCAGCTCTTAGTCAAGTGCTTTTCACCCAGTTCTTGGGTTTCACTATATATCCCCTTGCACTACTTTGTTTTAAGCTTTTGATCGTTGTCCACACTTAAAAGAAATCAGAACCGAGTTCGTTTGTTGAATGAACCGGACGACTGTTGGTACCCTTAAAAAGGGACCATAACAAACATGTTTTCATGTTTTAACAACATCAATTCAAGTTTAATTGAAATCAAAATCATCACACTTAGAACATGTGGAACTATGTGAAAAATGAGCCAAATCATATTCGTACAAATGACATTGTAAATTTGTTCAAACCAAGTGTATTCAAACTAAATAAATGCTAACATCACGAATACATGTTGTATATACAAAAAAATTAAGTTCGAAAATGGAATGATCGTGCAAGTCATAACAGCGTGACTTCATGCCAAGAGCATTTAAACTATAATTTAATCATATAAATGATGGTATAACCAAGTTATTCTTAGTTCTAACAACATGTTTTCATGTTTTAACAACATCATTTCAAGTTTAAATGAAATCAAAATCATCACACCTAGAACATGTGGAACTATGTGAAAAATGAGCCAAATCATATTCGTACAAATGACATTGTAAATTTGTTCAAACCAAGTGTATTCAAACTAAATAAATGCTAACATCACGAATACATGTTGTATATACAAAAAAATTAAGTTCGAAAATGGAATGATCGTGCAAGTCATAACAGCGTGACTTCATGCCAAGAGCATTTAAACTATAATTTAATCATATAAATGATGGTATAACCAAGTTATTCTTAGTTCTAACAACATGTTTTCATGTTTTAACAACATCAATTCAAGTTTAATTGAAATCAAAATCATCACACTTAGAACATGTGGAACTATGTGAAAAATGAGCCAAATCATATTCGTACAAATGACATTGTAAATTTGTTCAAACCAAGTGTATTCAAACTAAATAAATGCTAACATCACGAATACATGTTGTATATACAAAAAAATTAAGTTCGAAAATGGAATGATCGTGCAAGTCATAAAACTGTGACTTTATGAGAACATAATTTAAACTATAGTTTAATCACATAAATCATGGTATAACCAAGTTATTCTTAGTTCTAACAACATGTTTTCATGTTTTAACAACATCAATTCAAGTTTAATTGAAATCAAAATCATCACACCTAGAACATGTGGAACTATGTGAGAAATGAGCCAAATCATATTCGTACAAATGACATTGTAAATTTGTTAAAACCAAGTGTATTCAAACTAAATAAATGCTAACATCACGAATACATGTTTTATATACAAAACAATTAAGTTCGAAAACGGAATGATCGTGCAAGTCATAAAACTGTGACTTCATGCCAAGAGCATTTAAACTATAGTTTAATCACATAAATCATGGTATAACCAAGTTATTCTTAGTTCTAACAACATGTTTTCATGTTTTAACAACATCAATTCAAGTTTAATTGAAATCAAAATCATCACACCTAGAACATGTGGAACTATGTGAGAAATGAGCCAAATCATATTCGTACAAATGACATTGTAAATTTGTTAAAACCAAGTGTATTCAAACTAAATAAATGCTAACATCACGAATACATGTTTTATATACAAAACAATTAAGTTCGAAAACGGAATGATCGTGCAAGTCATAAAACTGTGACTTCATGCCAAGAGCATTTAAACTATAGTTTAATCACATAAATCATGGTATAACCAAGTTATTCTTAGTTCTAACAACATGTTTTCATGTTTTAACAACATCAATTCAAGTTTAATTGAAATCAAAATCATCACACCTAGAACATGTGGAACTATGTGAGAAATGAGCCAAATCATATTCGTACAAATGACATTGTAAATTTGTTAAAACCAAGTGTATTCAAACTAAATAAATGCTAACATCACGAATACATGTTTTATATACAAAACAATTAAGTTCGAAAACGGAATGATCGTGCAAGTCATAAAACTGTGACTTCATGCCAAGAGCATTTAAACTATAGTTTAATCACATAAATCATGGTATAACCAAGTTATTCTTAGTTCTAACAACATGTTTTCATGTTTTAACAACATCAATTCAAGTTTAATTGAAATCAAAATCATCACACCTAGAACATGTGGAACTATGTGAGAAATGAGCCAAATCATATTCGTACAAATGACATTGTAAATTTGTTAAAACCAAGTGTATTCAAACTAAATAAATGCTAACATCACGAATACATGTTTTATATACAAAACAATTAAGTTCGAAAACGGAATGATCGTGCAAGTCATAAAACTGTGACTTCATGCCAAGAGCATTTAAACTATAGTTTAATCACATAAATCATGGTATAACCAAGTTATTCTTAGTTCTAACAACATGTTTTCATGTTTTAACAACATCAATTCAAGTTTAATTGAAATCAAAATCATCACACCTAGAACATGTGGAACTATGTGAGAAATGAGCCAAATCATATTCGTACAAATGACATTGTAAATTTGTTAAAACCAAGTGTATTCAAACTAAATAAATGCTAACATCACGAATACATGTTTTATATACAAAACAATTAAGTTCGAAAACGGAATGATCGTGCAAGTCATAAAACTGTGACTTCATGCCAAGAGCATTTAAACTATAGTTTAATCACATAAATCATGGTATAACCAAGTTATTCTTAGTTCTAACAACATGTTTTCATGTTTTAACAACATCAATTCAAGTTTAATTGAAATCAAAATCATCACACCTAGAACATGTGGAACTATGTGAGAAATGAGCCAAATCATATTCGTACAAATGACATTGTAAATTTGTAAAAACCAAGTGTATTCAAACTAAATAAATGCTATCATCACGAATACATGTTTTATATACAAAACAATTAATCTCGAAAACGGAATAATCGTGCAAGTCATAACAACGTGACTTAATGCAAAGAGCATTTAAACTATACTTTAATCACATAAATCATGGTATAACCAAGTTATTCTTAGTTCTAACAACATGTTTTCATGTTTTAACAACATCAATTCAAGTTTAATTGAAATCAAAATCATCACACCTAGAACATGTGGAACTATGTGAAAAATGAGCCAAATCATATTCGTACAAATGACATTGTAAATTTGTTAAAACCAAGTGTATTCAAACTAAATAAATGCTAACATCACGAATACATGTTTTATATACAAAACAATTAAGTTCGAAAACGGAATGATCGTGCAAGTCATAAAAGTGTGACTTCATGCCAAGAGCATTAAAACTATAGTTTAATCACATAAATCATGGTAATACCAAGTTATTCTTAGTTCAAACAACATGTTTCATGATTTAACAACATCAATTCAAGTTTAATTAAAATCAAGATCATCACACCGACAACATGTGGAACAATGTGAAAAATGAGCGAAATCATATTCGTACAAATGACATTGTAAATTTGTAAAAACCAAGTGTATTCAAACTAAATAAATGCTAACATCACGAATACATGTTTTATATACAAAACAATTAAGTTCGAAAACGGAATGATCGTGCAAGTCATAACAACGTGACTTCACGCAAAGAGCATTTAAACTATAATTTAATCATATAAATGATGGTATAAACAAGATATTCTTAGTTCTAACAACATGTTTTCATGTTTTAACAACATCAATTCTAGTTTAATTGAAATCAAAATAATCACACTTAGAACATGTGGAATTATGTGAAAAATGAGCCAAATCATAATCGTACAAACGACATTGTAAGTTTTTTAAAACCAAGTGTATTGAAAATAAATAAATGCTAAGATCACGAATACATGTTGTAAATACAAAAAAATTATGTTCGAAAACGGAATGATCGTGCTAGTAATTACAACGTGACTTCATGCCAAGAGCATTTAAACTATTGTTTAATCACATAAATCATGGTATCACCAAGTTATTCTTAGTTCTAACAACATGTTTTCATGTTTTAACAACATCAATTCAAGTTTAATTGAAATCAAAATCATCACACTTAGAACATGTGGAACTATGTGAAAAATGAGCCAAATCATATTCGTACAAACGACATTGTAAATTTGTTAAAACCAAGTGTATTGAAACTAAATAAATGCTAACATCACGAATACATGTTTTATATACAAAACAATTAAGTTCGAAAACGGAATGATCGTGCAAGTCATAACAACGTGCCTTCACCCAAAGAGCATTTAATCTATAATTTAATCATATAAATGATGGTATAACCAAGATATTCTTAGTTCAAACAACATGTTTTTAGGTTTTAACAACATCAATTCAAGTTTAATTGAAATCAAAATCATCACACTTAGAACATGTGGAACTATGTGAAAAATGAGCCAAATCATATTCGTACAAACGACATTGTAAATTTGTTAAAACCAAGTGTATTGAAACTAAATAAATGCTAACATCACGAATACATGTTTTATATACAAAACAATTAAGTTCGAAAACGGAATGATCGTGCAAGTCATAAAACTGTGACTTCATGCCAAGAGCATTTAAACTATTGTTTAATCACATAAATCATGGTATCACCAAGTTATTCTTAGTTCTTACAACATGTTTTCATGTTTTAACAACATCAATTCAAGTTTAATTGAAATCAAAATCATCACACTTAGAACATGTGGAACTATGTGAAAAATGAGCCAAATCATATTCGTACAAACGACATTGTAAATTTGTTAAAACCAAGTGTATTGAAACTAAATAAATGCTAACATCACGAATACGTGTTGTATATTCAAAAGAAATATGTTCGAAAATGGAATGATCTTGCAAGTCATAAAACTGTGACTTCATTCCAAGAGCATTTAATCTATAGTTTAATCACATAAATCATGGTATCACCAAGTTATTCTTAGTTCTAACAACATGTTTTCATGTTTTAACAACATCAATTCAAGTTTAATTGAAATCAAAATCATCACACTTAGAACATGTGGAACTATGTGAAAAATGAGCCAAATCATATTCGTACAAACGACATTGTAAATTTGTTAAAACCAAGTGTATTGAAACTAAATAAATGCTAACATCACGAATACATGTTTTATATACAAAACAATTAAGTTCGAAAACTGAATGATCGTGCAAGTCATAACAACGTGACTTCACCCAAAGAGCATTTAAACTATAATTTAATCATATAAATGATGGTATAACAAAGATATTCTTAGTTCAAACAACATGTTTTTAGGTTTTAACAACATCAATTCAAGTTTAAATGAAATCAAATTCATCACACTTAGAACATGTGGAACTATGTGAAAAATGAGCCGAATCATATTCGTACAAATGACATTGTAAATTTGTTCAAACCAAGTGTATTCAAACTAAATAAATGCTAACATCACGAATACAAGTTGTATATACAAAAAAATTATGTTCGAAAATGGAATGATCGTGCAAGTCATAAAACTGTGACTTCATGCCAAGAGCATTTAAACTATAGTTTAATCACATAAATCATGGTATAACCAAGTTATTCTAAGTTCTAACAACATGTTTTCATGTTTTAACAACATCAATTCAAGTTCAATTGAAATCAAAATCATCACACCTAGAACATGTGGAACAATGTGAGAAATGAGCCAAATCATATTCGTAAAAATAACATTGTAAATTTGTTAAATCCAAGTGTATTCAAACTAAATAAATGCTAACATCACAAATACATGTTGTAAATACAAAAATATTATGTTTGAAAAGGAATGATCGTGCAAGTCATAACAACGTGACTTCATGCCAAGAGCATTTAAACTATATTTTAATCACATAAATCATGGTATAACCAAGTTATTCTTAGTTCTATCAACATGATTTCATGTTTTAACAACATCAATTCAAGTTTAATTGAAATAAAAATCATCACACCTAGAGCATGTGGAAATATGTGAAAATGAGCCAAATCATATTCGTACAATTGACATTGTAAATTTTTTAAATCCAAGTGTATTCAAACTAAATAAATGCTAACATCACGAATACATGTTGTAAATACAAAAATATTATGTTCGAAAAGGAATGATCGTGCAAGTCATAATACTGTGACTTCATGCCAAGAGCATTTAAACTATAGTTTAATCACATTAATGATGGTATAACCATGTTATTCTTAGTTCTAACAACATGGTTTCAGGTTTTAACAACATCAATTCAAGTTTAATTGAAATCAAAATCATCACACCTAGAGCATGTGGAAATATGTGAAAATGAGCCAAATCATATTCGTACAATTGACATTGTAAATTTTTTAAATCCAAGTGTATTCAAACTAAATAAATGCTAACATCACGAATACATGTTGTAAATACAAAAATATTATGTTCGAAAAGGAATGATCGTGCAAGTCATAATACTGTGACTTCATGCCAAGAGCATTTAAACTATAGTTTAATCACATTAATGATGGTATAACCATGTTATTCTTAGTTCTAACAACATGGTTTCAGGTTTTAACAACATCAATTCAAGTTTAATTAAAATCAAAATCATCACACTTAGAACATGTGGAACTATGTGAAAAACGAGTCAAATCATATTCGTACAAATGTCATTGTAAATTTTTTCAAACCAGTGTATTCGAACTAAATAAATACTAACATCACGAATACATGTTGTATAATCAAAAAAATTAAGTTCGAAAACGGAATGATCGTGCAAGTCATAGCAACGTGACTTCATTCCAAGTGCATTTAAACTATAATTTAATCATATAAATGATGGTATAACCAAGTTATTCTTTGTTCTAACAACATGTTTTCAGGATTTAACAACATCAATTCAAGTTTAATTGAAATCAAAATCATCACACTTAGAACATGTGGAACTATGTGAAAAATGAGACAAATCATATTCGTACAAATGACATAGTAAATTTGTTAAAACCAAGTGTATTCAAACTAAATAAATGCTAACATCATGAATACATGTTGTAAATAGAAAAAAATTATGTTTGAAAACGGAATGATCGTGCAAGTCATAACAACGTGACTCCATGCCAAGAGCATTTAAACTATAGTTAAATCACATAAATGATGGTATAACCAAGTTATTCTTAGTTCTAACAACATGTTTTCAGGTTTTAACAACATCAATTCAAGTTTAATTAAAATCAAAATCATCACACTTAGAACATGTAAAACTATGTGAAAAATAAGCCAAATCATATTCGTACAAATGACATTGTAAATTTTTAAAAACCAGTGTATTCAAACTAAATAAATACTAACATCACGAATACATGTTGTATAAACAAAAAAATTAAGTTCGAAAACGGAATGATCGTGCAAGTCATAACAACGTGACTTGATGCCAAGAGCACTTAAACTATAATTTAATCATATAAATGATGGTATAACCAAGTTATTCTTAGTTCTAACAACATGTTTTCAGGTTTTAACAACATCAATTCAAGTTTAATTGAAATCAAAATCATCACACCTAGAACATGTGGAACTATGTGAAAAATGAGCCAAATCATATTCGTACAAATGACATTGTAAATTTTTTAAAACCAAGTGTATTCAAACTAAATAAATTCTAACATCACGAATACATGTTGTAATTACAAAAATATTATGTTCGAAAAGGAATGATCGTGCAAGTCATAACAACGTGACTTCATGACAAATAGCATTTAAACTATAGATTAATCACATTAATGATGGTATAACCATGTTATTCTTAGTTCTAACATCATGTTTTCAGGTTTTAACAACATCAATTCAAGTTTAATTAAAATCAAAATCATCACACTTAGAACATGTGGAACTATGTGAAAAATGAGCCAAATCATATTCGTACAAACGACATTGTAAATTTGTTAAAACCAAGTGTATTGAAACTAAATAAATGCTAACATCACGAATACATTTTTTATATATAAAACAATTAAGTTCGAAAACGGAATTATCGTGCAAGTCATAACAACGTGACTTCATGTCAAGAGCATTTAAACTATAATTTAATCATATAAATGATGGTATAACCAAGTTATTATTAGTTCTAATAACATGTGTTCATGTTTTAACAACATCAATTCAAGTTTAATTGAAATCAAAATCATCACACTTAGAACATGTGTAACTATGTGAAAAATTAGCCAAATCATATTCGTACAAATGACATTGTAAATTTGTTCAAATCAAGTGTATTCAAACTAAATAAATGCTAACATCACGAATACATATTGTATATACAAAAAAATTATGTTCGAAAATGGAATGATCGTGCAAGTAATAAAACTGTGACTTCATGAAAAGAGCATTTAAACTATAGTTTAATCACATAAATCATGGTATAACAAAGTTATTCTTAGTTCGAACAACATGTTTTCATGTTTTAACAACATCAATTCAAGTTTAATTGAAATCAAAATCATCACACCAATAACATGTGGAAATATGTGAAAAATGAGCCAAATCATATTCTTACAATTGACATTGTAAATTTGTTAAATCCAAGTGTATTCAAACTAAATAAATGCTAACATCACGAATACATGTTGTAAATACAAAAATATGATGTTCGAAAAGGAATGATCGTGCAAGTCATAAAACTGTGACTTCATGCCAAAAGCATTTAAACTATAGTTTAATCACATTAATGATGGTACAACCATGTTATTCTTAGTTCTAACAACATGGTTTCAGGTTTTAACAACATCAATTCAAGTTTAATTAAAATCAAAATCATCACACCTAGAACATGTGGAATACTGTGAAAAATGAGCCAAATTATATTCGTACAAATGTCATTGTAAATTTTATCAAACCAGTGTATTCAAACTAAATAAATACTAACATCACGAATACATGTTGTATAACCAAAAAAATTAAGTTCGAAAACGGAATGATCGTGCAAGTCATAGCAACGTGACT
The DNA here is from genome assembly GCA_009725065.1 of Utricularia reniformis. Taxonomy (NCBI): domain Eukaryota; kingdom Viridiplantae; phylum Streptophyta; class Magnoliopsida; order Lamiales; family Lentibulariaceae; genus Utricularia; species Utricularia reniformis. The sequence continues at coordinate 433,397 of RWGZ01000332.1, read as the reverse complement.
TCATTCCAAGTGCTTTTAAACTATAATTTAATCATATAAATGATGGTATAACCAAGTTATTCTTAGTTCTAACAACATGTTTTCAGGTTTTAACAACATCATTTCAAGTTTAATTGAAATCAAAATCATCACACTTAGAACATGTGGAACTATGTGAAAAATGAGACAAATTATACTTGTACAAATGACATTGTAAATTTGTAAAAACCAAGAGTATTCAAACTAAATAAATGCTAGCATCACGAATACATGTTGTGTATACAAAAAAATTATGTTCGAAAACGGAATGCTCGGGCAAGTCATAACAACGTGACTTCATGCTAAGAGAATTTAAACTATATAGTTTAATCACATAAATGAAGGTATAACCAAGTTATTCTTAGTTCTAACAACATGTTTTCATGTTTTAACAACATCAATTCATGTTTAATTGAAATCAAAATCATCACACCTAGAACATGTGGAACTATGTGAAAAATGAGACAAATTATATTTGTACAAATGACTTTGTAAATTTGTAAAAACAGAGTGTATTCAAACTAAATAAATGCTAGCATCACGAATACATGTTGTGTATACAAAAAAATTAAGTTCGAAAACGGAATGATCGGGCAAGTCATAACAACGTGACTTCATGTCAAGTGCATTTAAACTATAGTTTAATCACATAAATTATGGTATATCCAAGTTATTCATAGTTCTTACAACATGTTTTCGTGTTTTAACAACATCAATTCAAGTTGAATAGAAATCAAAATCATCACACCTACAACATGTGGAACTATGTGAAAAATGAGACAAATTATATTTGTACAAATGACTTTGTAAATTTGTAAAAACAGAGTGTATTCAAACTAAATAAATGCTACCAGCACGAATACATGTTGTGTATACAAAAAAATTATGTTCGAATGCGGAATGATCGTGCAAGTCATAATAACGTGACTTCATGCCAAGAGTATTTAAACTATAGTTTAATCACACAAATCATGGTATATCCAAAGTATTCTTAGTTCTAACAACATGTTTTCTTGTTTTAACAACATCAATTCAAGTTTAATTGAAATTAAAATCATCACACCTAGAACATGTGGAACTATGTGAGAAATGAGCCAAATTATATATGTACAAATAACATTGTAAATTTGTTAAACCCATGTGAATTCAAACTAAATAAATGCTAACATCATGAATACATGTTGTGTATACAAAAAAATTATGTTCGAAAACGGAATGATCTGTCAAGTCATAACAGCGTGACTTCATGTCAAGAGCATTTAAACTATAGTTTAATCACATAAATCATGGTATTACCAAGTTATTCTTAGTTCTAACAACATGTTTTCATGTTTTAACAACATCAATTCAAGTTTAATTGAAATCAAAATCATCACACCTAGAACATGTGGAACTATGTGAATAATTAGCCAATCATATTCGTACAAATGACATTGTAAATTTGTTAATACCAAGTGTATTCAATCTAATTAAATGCTAACATCACGAATACATGTTGTGTATACAAAAAAATTAATTTCGAAACTTGAATGATCGTGCAAGTCATAAGAATGTGACTTCATTTGAAGAGCATTTAAACTATAGTTTAATCACATAAATCATGGTATAACCAAGTTATTCTTAGTTCTAACAACATGTTTTCATGTTTACCAACATCAATTCATGTTTAATAGAAATCAAAATCATCACACCTAGAAGATGTGGAACTATGTGAAAAATGGACCATATTAATTTCGTACAAATGACATTGTAAATTTATAAAAACCAAGTGTATTCAAACTAAATAAATGCTAACATTACAAATACATGTTGTATAAACAAAAAAATTATGTTCGAAATAGGAATGCATGTGCAAGTCATAACAACGTGACTTCATGCTAAGAGCATTTAAACTATTGTTTAATCACATAAATGAAGTTATAACCAAGTTATTCTTAGTTCAAACAACATGTTTTCATATTTTAACAACATTAATTCAAGTTTAATTGAAATCAAAATCATCACACCTAGAACATGTGGAACTATGTGAAAAATGAGACAAATAAAATTTGTACAAATGACATTGTAAATTTGTAAAAACCAAGTGTATTCAAACTAAATAAATTCTAGCATCACGAATACATGTTGTGTATACAAAAAAATGAAGTTCGAAAACGGAATGATCGGGCAAGTCATAACAACGTGACTTCATGTCAAGAGCATTTAAACTATATTTTAATCACATTAATCATGGTATAACCAAGTTATTCTTAGTTCTAACAACATGTTTTCATGTTTTAACAATATCAATTCAAGTTTAATTGATATCAAAATCATCACTCCTAGAACATGTGGAACTATGCGAAGAATGAGCCAAATCATATTCGTACAAATGACATTGTAATTTTGTTAAAACCAAGTGTATTCAAACAAAATAAATGCTAACATTACGAATACATGTTGTATATACAAAAAAATTATTTTCCAATGCGGAATGATCGTGCAAGTCATAATAACGTGACTTCATGCCAAGAGCATTTATACTATAGTTTAATCACATAAATCATGGTATATCCAAAGTATTCTTAGTTCTAACAACATGTTTTCATGTTTTAACAACATCAATTCAAGTTTAATTGAAATCAAAATCATCACACCTAGAACATGTGGAACTATGTGAAAAATGAGCCAAATTATTTTCCTACAAATGACATGGAAAATTTATTAAAACCAAGTGTATTCAAACTAAATAAATGCTAACATTACAAATAAATGTTGTATATAAAAAAAATTATGTTCGAAAAAGGAATGCTCGTGCAAGTCATAACAACGTGACTTCATGCTAAGAGAATTTAAACTATATAGTTTAATCACATAAATGAAGGTATAACCAAGTTATTCTTAGTTCTAACAACATGTTTTCATGATTTAACAACATCAATTCATGTTTAATTGAAATCAAAATCATCACACCTTGAACATGTGGAACTATGTGAAAAATGAGACAAATTATATTTGTACAAATGACATTGTAAATTTGTAAAAACCAAGTGTATTCAAACTAAATATATGCTAGCATCACGAATACATGTTGTGTATACAAAAAAACTTAGTTCGAAAACGGAATGATCGGGCAAGTCATAACAACGTGACTTCATGTCAAGAGCATTTAAACTATATTTTATTCACATTAATCATGGTATAACCAAGTTATTCTTAGTTCTAACAACATGTTTTCATGTTTTAACAACATGAATTCAAGTTTAATAGAAATCAAAATCATCACACCTACAACATATGGAACTATGTGAAAAATGAGACAAATTATATTTGTACAAATGACTTTTTAATTTTGTAAAAACAGAGTGTATTCAATCTAAATAAATGCTAGCATCACGAATACATGTTGTGTATACAAAAAAATTAAGTTCGAAAACGGAATGATCGGGCAAGTCATAACAACGTGACTTCATGTCAAGAGCATTTAAACTATATTTTAATCACATTAATCATGGTATAACCAAGTTATTCTTAGTTCTAACAACATGTTTTCATGTTTTAACAATATCAATTCAAGTTTAATTGATATCAAATTCATCACACCTAGAACATGTGGAACTATGTGAAAAATGAGCCAAATCATATTCGTACAAATGACATTGTAATTTTGTTAAAACCAAGTGTATTCAAACAAAATAAATGCTAACATTACGAATACATGTTGTATATACAAAAAAATTATGTTCGAATGCGGAATGATCGTGCAAGTCATAATAACGTGACTTCATGTCAAGAGCATTTAAACTATAGTTTAATCACATAAATCATGGTATANTAATTTTGTAAAAACAGAGTGTATTCAATCTAAATAAATGCTAGCATCACGAATACATGTTGTGTATACAAAAAAATTAAGTTCGAAAACGGAATGATCGGGCAAATCATAACAACGTGACTTCATGTCAAGAGCATTTAAACTATATTTTAATCACATTAATCATGGTATAACCAAGTTATTCTTAGTTCTAACAACACGTTTTCATGTTTTAACAATATCAATTCAAGTTTAATTGATATCAAAATCATCACACCTAGAACATGTGGAACTATGTGAAAAATGAGCCAAATCATATTCGTACAAATGACATTGGAAATTTGTTAAAACCAAGTGTATTCAAACAAAATACATGCTAACATCACGAATACATGTTGTATATACAAAAAAAATATGTTCGAATGCGGAATGATTGTGCAAGTCATAATAACGTGACTTCATGCCAAGAGCATTTAAACTATAGTTTAATCACATAAATCATTGTATATCCAAAGTATTCTTAGTTCTAACAACATGTTTTCATCTTTTAACAACATCAATTCAAGTTTAATAGAAATTAAAATCATCACACCTAGAACATGTGGAACTATGTGAAAAATAAGCCAAATAATATATGTACAAATAACATTGTAAATTTGTTAAACCCAAGTGTATTCAAACTAAATAAATGCTAACATCATGAATACATGTTGTGTATACAAAAAAATTATGTTCGAAAACGGAATGATCTGGCAAGTCATAACATCGTGACTTCATGTCAAGAGCATTTAAACTATAGTTTAATCACATAAATCTTGGTATTACCAAGCTATTCTTAGTTCTAACAACATGTTTTCATGTTTTAACAACATCAATTCAAGTTTAATAGAAATTAAAATCATCACACCTAGAACATGTGGAACTATGTGAAAAATGAGACATATAATATTTGTACAAATGACATTGTAAATTTGTAAAAACCAAGTGTATTCAAACTAAATAAATGCTGGCATCACGAATACATGTTGTGTATACAAAGAAATGAAGTTCGAAAACGGAATGATCGGGCAAGTCATAACAACTTGACTTCATGTCAAGAGCATTTAAACTATATTTTAATCACATTAATCTTGGTATAACCAAGTTATTCTTAGTTCTAACAACATGTTTTCATGTTTTAACAATATCAATTCAAGTTTAATTGATATCAAAATCATCACACCTAGAATATGTGGAATTATGTGAATAATGAGCCAAATAATATTTGTACAAAAGATATTGTAAATTTGTTAAATCAAGTGTATTCAAACTAAATAAATGCTAACATCACGAATACATGTTGTGTATACAAATAAATTAAGTTCAAAAACGGAATGATCGTGCAAGTCATTATAAAGTGACTTCGTGCTAAGAGAATTTAAACTATAGTTTAATCACATAAATGAAGGTATAACCAAGTTATTCTTAGTTCTAACAACATGTTTTCATGTTTTAATAACATCAATTCATGTTTAATTGAAATCAAAATCATCACACCTAGAACATGTGGAACTATGTGAAAAATGAGACAAATTATATTTGTACAAATGACATTGTAAATTTGTAAAAAATAAGTGTATTCAAACTAAATAAATGCTAGCATCACGAATACATGTTGTGTCTACAAAAAAATTTTGTTCGAAAATGGAATGATCGGGCAAGTCATAACAACGTGACTTCATGTCAAGAGCATTTAAACTATATTTTAATCACATTAATCATGGTATAACCAAGTTATTCTTATAGTTCTAACAACATGTTTTCATGTTTTAACAACATCATTTCAAGTTTAATTGAAATAAAAATCATCACACTTAGAACATGTGGAACTATGGGAAAAATGAGACAAATTATATATGTACAAATGACATTGTAAATTTGTAAAAATAAAGTGTATTCAATCTAAATAAATGCTAGCATCACGAATACATGTTGTGTATACAAAAAAATTAAGTTCGAAAACGGAATGATCGGGCAAGTCATAACAACGTGACTTCCTGTCAAGAGCATTTAAACTATATTTTAATCACATTAATCATGGTATCACCAAGTTATTCTTAGTTCTAACAACATGTTTTCATGTTTTAACAATATCAATTCAAGTTTAATTGATATCAAATTCATCACACCTAGAACATGTTGAACTATGTGAAAAATGAGCCAAATCATATTCGTACAAATGACATTGTAATTTTGTTAAAAACAAGTGTATTCAAACAAAATAAATGCTAACATTACGAATACATGTTGTATATACAAAAAAATTATGTTCGAATGCGGAATGATCGTGCAAGTCATAATAACGTGACTCCATGCCAAGAGCATTTAAACTATAGTTTAATCACATAAATCATGGTATATACAAAGTATTCTTAGTTCTAACAACATGTTTCCTTGTTTTAACAACATCAATTCAAGATTAATTGAATTTAAAATCATCACACCTAGAACATGTGGAACTATGTGAAAAATGAGCCAAATTATATATGTACAAATAACATTGAGAATTTGTTAAACCCAAGTGAATTCAAACTAAATAAATGCTAACATCATGAATACATGTTGTGTATACAAAAAAATTATGTTTGAAAACGGAATGATCTGGCAAGTCATAACAACGTGACTTCATGTCAAGAGCATTTAAACTGTAGTTTAATCACATAAATCATTGTATTACCAAGTTATTATTAGTTCTAACAACATGTTTTCATGTCTTAACAACATCAATTCAAGTTTAATTGAAATCAAAATCATCACACCTAGAACATGTGGAACTATGTGAAAAATTTGCCAAAACATATTCGTACAAATGACATTGTAAATTTGTTAAATCCAAGTGTATTCAAACTAATTAAATGCTAACATCACGAATACATGTTGTGTATACAAAAAAATTAAGTTCGAAACCTGAATGATCGTGCATGTCATAAGAACGTGACTTCATGTGAAGAGTATTTAAACTATATTTTAATCACATAAATCATGGTATAACCAAGTTATTCTTAGTTCTCACAACATGTTTTCATGTTTTAACAACATCAATTCAAGTTTAATAGAAATCAAAATCATCACACCTAGAACATGTGGAACTATGTGAAAAATGAGCCAAATTATTTTCGTACAAATGACATTGTAAATTTATTAAAACCAAGTGTATTCAAACTAAATAAATGCTAACATTACAAATACATGTTGTATATACAAAAAAATTATGTTCGAAAAAGGAATGCTCGTGCAAGTCATAACAACGTGACTTCATGCTAAGAGAATTTAAACTATATAGTTTAATCACATAAATGAAGGTATAACCAAGTTATTCTTAGTTCTAACAACATGTTTTCATGTTTTAACAACATCAATTCATGTTTAATAGAAATCAAAATCATCACACCTAGAACATGTGGAACTATGTGAAAAATGAGCCAAATTATTTTCGTACAAATGACATTGTAAATTTATTAAAACCAAGTGTATTCAAACTAAATAAATGCTAACATTACAAATACATGTTGTATATACAAAAAAATTATGTTCGAAAAAGGAATGCTCGTGCAAGTCATAACAACGTGACTTCATGCTAAGAGAATTTAAACTATATAGTTTAATCACATAAATGAATGTATAACCAAGTTAATCTTAGTTCAAACAACATGTTTTCATGTTTTAACAACATCAATTCAAGTTTAATTGAAATCAAAATCATCACACCTAGAACATGTGGAACTATGTGAAAAATGAGACAAATTATATTTGTACAAATGACATTGTAAATTTGTAAAAACCAAGTGTATTCAAACTAAATTAATGCTAACATCATGAATACATGTTGTTTATACAAAAAAATTTAGTTCGAAAACGGAATGATCGGGCAAGTCATAACAACATGACTTCATGTCAAGAGCATTTAAACTATAGTTTAATCACATAAATCATGGTATTACCAAGATATTCTTAGTTCTAACAACATGTTTTCATCTTTTAACAACATCCATTGAAGTTTAATTGAAATCAAAATCATCACACCTAGAACATGTGGTACTATGTGAAAAATGTGCCAAATCAAATTCGTACAAATGACATTGTAAATTTGTTAAAACCAAGTGTATTCAAACTAAATAATTGCTGACATCACGAATACAAGTTGTGTATACAAAAAAATTAAGTTCGAAAACGGAATGATCGTTCAAGTCATAAGAACGTGACTTCATGTGAAGAGCATTTAACTATAGTTTAGTCACATAAATCATGTTATAACCAAGTTATTCTTAGTTCTAACAACATGTTTTCATGTTTTAACAACATCAATTCAAGTTTAATAGAAATCAAAATTCATCACACCTAGAACATGTGGAACTATGTGAAAAATGAGCCTAATTATTTTCGTACAAATGACATGGTAAATTTATTAAAACCAAGTGTATTCAAACTAATTAAATGCTAACATTACAAATACATGTTGTATATACAAAAAAATTATGTTCGAAAAAAGAATGCTCGTGCAAGTCTTAACAACGTGACTTCATGCTAAGAGCATTTAAACTATAGTTTAATCACATAAATGAAGGTATAACCAAGTCATTCTTAGTTCTAACAACATGTTTTCATGTTTCAACAACATCAATTCAAGTTTAATTGAAATCAAAATCATCTCACCTAGAACATGTGGAACTATGTGAAAAATGAGACAAATTATATTTGTACAAATGACGTTGTAAATTTGTAAAAACCAAGTTTATTCAAACTAAATAAATGCTAGCATCACGAATACATGTTGTGTATACAAAAATATTAAGTTCGAAAACATAATGATCGGGCAAGTCATAACAACGTGACTTCATGTCAAGAGCATTTAAACTATATTTTAATCACATTAATCATGGTATAACAAAGATTTTCTTAGTTCTAACAACATGTTTTCATGTTTTAACAATATCAATTCAAGTTTAATTGATATTAAAATCATCACACCTAGAACATGTGGAACTATGTGTAAAATGAGCCAAATTATATTCGTACAAATGATATTGTAAATTTGTTAAAACCAAGTGTATTCAAACTAAATAAATGCTAAAATAACGAATACATGTTGTGTATACAAAAAAATTAAGTTCGAATACAGAATGATCGTGCAAGTCATAAGAACGTGACTTCATGTGAAGAGCATTTAAAGTATAGTTTAATCACATAAATCATGGTATAACCAAGTTATTCTTAGTTCTAACAACATGTTTTCATGTTTTAACAACATCAATTCAAGTTTAATAGAAATCAAAATGATCACACCTAGAACATGTGGAACTATGTGAAAAATGAGCCAAATTATTTTCGAACAAATGACATTGTAAATGTATTAAAACCAAGTGTATTCAAACTAAATAAATGCTAACATTACAAATACATGTTGTATATACAAAAAAATAATGTTCGAAAAAGGAATGCTCTTGCAAGTCATAACTACGTGACTTCATGCTAAGACCATTTAAACTATAGTCTAATCACATAAATGAATGTATAACCAAGTTATTCTTAGTTCTAACAGCATGTTTTCATGTCTTAACAACATCAATTCTTGTTTAATTGAAATAAAAATCATCACACCTAGAACATGTGGAACTATGTGAAAAATTAGACAAATTATATTTATACAAATGACATTGTAAATTTGTAAAAACCAAGTGTATTCAAACTAAATAAATGCTAGCATCACGAATACATGTTGTGTAAACAAAAAAATTAAGTTCGAAAACATAATGATCGGGCAAGTCATAACAACGTGACTTCATGTCAAGAGCATTTAAACTATATTTGAATCACATTAATCATGGTATAACCAAGTTATTCATAGTTCTAACAACATGTTTTCATGTTTTAACAATATGAATTCAAGTTTTATTAATATCAAAAACATCACACCTAGAACATGTGGAACTATGTGAAAAATGAGCCAAATTATTTTCGTACAAATGACATTGTAAATTTATTAAAACCAAGTGTATTTAAACTAAATAAATGCTAACATTACAAATACATGTTGTATATACAAAAAAATTATGTTCGAAAAAGGATTGCTCGTGCAAGTCATAACAACGTGACTTCATGCTCAGAGCATTTAAACTGTAGTTTAATCACATAAATGAAGGTATAACAAAGTTATTCTTAGTTCAAACAACATGTTTTCATGTTTTAACAACATCAATTCAAGTTTAATAGAAATCAATATCATCACACCTAGAACATGTGGAACTATGTGAATAATGAGAGAAATTATATTTGTACAAATGACATTGTAAATTTGTAAAAACCTAGTGTATTCAAACTAAATAAATGCTAACATAATGAATAAATGTTGTGTATACAAAAAAATGAAGTTCGAAAACGGAATGATCGGGCAAGTCATAACAACGTGACTTCATGTCAAGAGCATTTAAACTATAGTTTAATCACACAAATCATGGTATTACCAAGTTATTCTTAGTTCTAACAACATGTTTTCATGTTTTATCATCATCAATTCAAGTTTAATTGAAATCAAAATCATCACACCTAGAACATGTGGAACTATGTGAAAAATGAGACAAATTATATTTGTACAAATGACGTTGTAAATTTGTAAAAACCAAGTGTATTCAAACTAAATAAATGCTAGCATCACGAATAAATGTTGTGTACACAAAAAAATTAAGTTTGAAAACATAATGATCGGGCAAGTCATAACAACGTGACTTCATGTCAAGAGCATTTATACTATATTTCAATCACATTAATCATGGTATAACCAAGTTATTCTTCGTTCTAACAACATGTTTTCATGTTTTAACAATATCAATTCAAGTTTAATTGATATCAAAATCTTCACACCTAGAACATGTGGAACTATGTGAAAAATGAGCCAAATTATATTCGTACAAATGATATTGTAAATTTGTTAAAACCAAGTGTATTCAAACTAAATAGATGCTAAAATAACGAATACATGTTGTGTATACAAAAAAATTAAGTTCGAAAATGGAATGATAGTGCAAGTCATAAGATCGTGACTTCATGTGAAGAGCATTTAAACTATAGTTGAATCACATAAATCATGGTATAACCAAGTTATTCTTAGTTCTAACAACATGTTTTCATGTTTTAACAACATCAATTCAAGTTTAATAGAAATCAAAATCATCACACCTAGAACATGTGGAACTATGTGAAAAATGAGCCAAATTATTTTCGTACAAATGACATTGTAAATTTATTAAAACCAAGTGTATTCGAACTAAATAAATGCTAACATTACAAATACATGTTGTATATACAAAAAAAAATAGGTTCGAAAAAGGAATGCTCGTGCAAGTCATAACAATGAGACTTCATGCTAAGAGCATTTAAACTATAGTTTAATCATATAAATGAAGGTATAACCAAGTTATTCTTAGTTCAAACAACATGTTTTCATGTGTTAACAACATCAATTCAAGTTTAATAGAAATCAAAATCATCACAGATAGAACATGTGGAACTATGTGATAAATGAGACAAATTATATTTGTACAAATGACATTGTAAATTTGTAAAAACCTAGTGTATTCAAACTAAATAAATGCTAACATCATGAATACATGTTGTGTATACAAAAAAATGAAGTTCGAAAACATAATGATCGGGCAAGTCATAACAACATGACTTCATGTCAAGAGCATTTAAACTATATTTGAATCACATTAATCATGGTATAACCAAGTTATTCTAAGTTCTAACAACATGTTTTCATGTTTTAACAACATCAATTCAAGTTTAATTGAAATCAAAATGATCACACCTAGAACATGTGGAACTATGTGAAAATATAGACAAATTATATTTGTACAAATGACGTTGTAAATTTGTAAATACCAATTGTATTCAAACTAAATAAATGCTAGCATCACGAATATATGTTGTGTATACAAAAAAATTAAGTTCAAAAACATAATGATCGGGCAAGTTATAACAACGTGACTTCATGTCAAGAGCATTTAAACTATATTTTAATCATATTAATCATTTTATAACCAAGTTATTCTTAGTTCTAACAACATGTTTTCATGTTTTAACAATATCAATTCTAGTTTAATTAATATCAAAATCATCACACCTAGAACATGTGGAACTATGTGAAAAATGAGCCAAATTATATTCGTACAAATGATATTGTAAATTTGTTAAAACCAAGTGTATTCAAACTAAATAAATGCTAAATAACGAATACATGTTGTGTATACAAAAAAATTAAATTCGAAAACGGAATGATCGTGCAAGTCATAAGAACGTGACTTCATGTGAAGAGCATTTAAACTATAGTTTAATCACATAAATCATGGTATAACCAAGTTATTCTTAGTTCTAACAACATGTTTTCATGTTTTAACAACATCAATTCAAGTTTAATAGAAATCAAAATCATCACACCTAGAACATGTGGAACTATGTGAAAAATGAGCCAAATCATATTCGTACAAATGAAATTGTAAATTTGTTAAAACCAAGTGTATTCAAACTAAATAAATGCTAACATCACGAATACATGTTGTGTATACAAAAAAATTAAATTCGAAAACGGAATGATCGTGCAAGTCATAAGAACGTGACTTCATGTGAAGAGCATTTAAACTATAGTGTAATCACATAAATCATGGTATAACCAAGTTATTCTTATTTCTAACAACATTTTTCATGTTTTAACAACATCAATTCAAGTTTAATAGAAATCAAAATCATCACACCTATAACATGTGGAACTATGTGAAATATGAGCCAAATTATTTTCGTACAAATGAACATTGTAAATGTATTAAAACTAAGTGTATTCAAACTAAATAAATGATAACATAACAAATACATGTTGTATATACAAAAAAATTAAGTTCGGAAACGGAATGATCGTGCAAGTCATAGGAACGTGACTTCATGTGAAGAGCATTTAAAGTATAGTTTAATCGCATAAATCATGGTATAACCAAGATATTCTTAGTTCTAACAACATGTTTTCATGTTTTAACAACATCAATTCAATTTTAATAGAAATCAAAATGATCACACCTAGAACATGTGGAACTATGTGAAAAATGAGCCAAATTATTTTCGTACAAATGACATTGTAAATTTATTAAAACCAAGTGTATTCAAACTAAATAAATGCTAACATTACAAATACATGTTGTATATACAAAAAAATAATGTTCGAAATAGGAATGCTCGTGCAATTCATAACAACGTGACTTCATGCTAAGACCATTTAAACTATATTTTAATCACATAAATGAAGGTATAACCAAGTTATTCTTTGTTCTAACAACATGTTTTCATGTTTTAACATCATCAATTCAATTTTAATTGAAATCAAAATTATCACACCTAGAACGTGTGGAACTATGTGAAAAATGAGACAAATTATATTTGAACAAATGACATTGTAAAATTGTAAAAACCAAGTGTATTCAAACTTAATAAATGCTAACATCATGAATACATGTTGTGTATACAAAATAATGAAGTTCGAAAACGGAATGATCGGGCAAGTCATAACAACGTGACTTCATGTCAAGAGCATTTAAACTATAGTTTAATCACATAAATCATGGTATTACCAAGTTATTCTTAGTTCTAACAACATGTTTTCATGATTTAACAACATCAATTCAAGTTTAATTGAAATCAAAATCATCACACCTAGAACATGTGGAACTATGTGAAAAATGCGACAAATTATATTTGTACAAATGACGTTGTAAATTTGTAAAAACCAAGTGTATTCAAACTAAATTAATGCTAGCATCACGAATACATGTTGTGTATACAAAAAAATTAAGTTCGAAAACATAATGATCGGGGTTTGTCATAACAACGTGACTTCATGTCAAGAGCATTTAAACTATATTTTAATCACATAAATCATGGTATTACCAAGTTATTCTTAGTTCTAACAACATGTTTTCATGTTTTAACAACATCAATTCAAGTTTAATTGAAATCAAAATCATCACACCTAGAACATGTGGAACTATGTGAAAAATGCGACAAATTATATTTGTACAAATGACGTTGTAAATTTGTAAAAACCAAGTGTATTCAAACTAAATTAATGCTAGCATCACGAATACATGTTGTGTATACAAAAAAATTAAGTTCGTAAACATAATGATCGGGGTTTGTCATAACAACGTACTTCATGTCAAGAGCATTTAAACTATATTTTAATCACATTAATCATGGTATAACCAAGTTATTCTTAGTTCTAACAACATGTTTTCATGTTTTAACAATATCAATTCTAGTTTAATTAATATCAAAATCATCACACCTAGAACATGTGGAACTATGTGAAAAATGAGCCAAATTATATTCGTACAAATGATATTGTAAATTTGTTAAAACCAAGTGTATTCAAACTAAATAAATGCTAAAATAACGAATACATGTTGTGTATTCAAAAAAATTAAGTTCGAAAACGGAATGATCGTGCAAGTCATAAGAACGTGACTTCATGTGAAGAGCATTTAAACTATAGTTTAATCACATAAATCATGGTATAACCAAGTTATTCTTAGTTCTAACAACATGTTTTCATGTTTTAACAAAATCAATTCAAGTTTAATAGAAATCAAAATCATCACACCTAGAACATGTGGAACTATGTGAATAATGAGCCAAATTATATTCGTACAAATGATATTGTAAATTTGTTAAAACCAAGTGTATTCAAACTAAATAAATGCTAAAATAACGAATACATGTTGTGTATTCAAAAAAATTAAGTTCGAAAACGGAATGATCGTGCAAGTCATAAGAACGTGACTTCATGTGAAGAGCATTTAAACTATAGTTTAATCACATAAATCATGGTATAACCAAGTTATTCTTAGTTCTAACAACATGTTTTCATGTTTTAACAAAATCAATTCAAGTTTAATAGAAATCAAAATCATCACACCTAGAACATGTGGAACTATGTGAAAAATGAGCGAAATTTTTTTCGTACAAATGACGTTGTAAATTTATTAAAACCTAGTGTATTTGATGAGAACTCTAGGACCAGATACCCTGTAATGGGTGAGGCCCGATAACAGTTGGGCCAACTTAAGTAATCAAAACGAACATTTACAGCCCAATTACACCTTTAGGAAGAACGACCCGATGTTCAACACAGAGGACCGAAGATAACCTTAGTAAAAATAAGCGTTATCTGCCAGCTGGATCTGTGGTTCGGTCCGAACGGTTACAAAACGGTTACAGTCTCACGCGTTGCACGCTTCGGGCCCTGTCACGTTTATCATGCTTCGGGCCCGATCATGCAGACCACGCATCGGTCCCAACCTCGTTTTACATCCTGCGATAACAACCTCTAACAAATTTGTCAGAGGCGGTTACAGGACGTGGATTACACTCGCCGGCAACTCTATAAATACAGGCAAGACGAAGGAAAAGACAGGACCCTTTGGATGCAGAAGAACAGGCTGTTACGCTGCCGAATTCTTCTTGCTTTCTTTACCTCGTCATTTTCATTAACATGTTTGTATGAACTTTGATTCATTTCTTTAGTGAGCAGGCTAAGAGCATAATCAGCTCTTAGTCGAGTGGTTTTCACCCCAATTCACGGGGTTTCCACTATAAATTGTCGTGTATTTACTTTGGTTTTCTAGCTTTCGATCGTCTTCATATTTTAAAGAAATCAGAACCGAGTTCGTTTATTGAACGAACCGGACGACTGTTGGTACCCCCTAAAAAGGGACCATAACAGTTATGTATATTAATTTAATTATTTAATCGATTAATCGGTTAATCGACATTAAAATCGATATTCATAAATTAAATCGATAACCGATCGTTTAATAGTTTTGATCGATATTAACAGAATCGTAAAAATCGATTAACCATATAACTCAAATCGTTTAACCGATTCATATCGGTTTGGTTACACCGTTTGGCCGTTGGGTGTCCCACCGTACTGCTGCCTCAGAAATTGATTTTCATTTCATGCCGGACGCCTTGGCTTCAACATCCACTTCTTTTAGGAGGTGGGCGTTGTCTCTATTATTCGCCTTTCACATCTTGCGCCGGTGGGTCGTCTCCGCCATCATCATCTTCTTGACCCATTAAACTTTATTTACTGCCCTCGCGCTAACCTTCTCCGTTACCATCTTCTACTGGCAAAGAGATGCAAGCCATAATGTCTACTTCAATTTGCCTCCCTCACGGCTGATCCCCAAGCTGCGGACTGTGGTTTTTAATTTGACGGACTTTGGAGGAGTGGGTGATGGAGTCACTCTCAATATAGCGGCGTTTGAGAGGTCAATGGCAGAGATTCGTTGCTTCACAAAACGGGCGGTGGACAGCTTAATGTCCCGCCTAGTCGGTGGCTTACTGCGCCATTCAATCTCACAAACCATATGACTCTTTTCCTTGCTGAGGGTGTAGTTATTCTTGCCATCGAAGTAAGTTTTCACTCAAGATTTGAACTTTACTTTTCAAGTATTTACTTTTCGTTTGACGTTTTCTTTAGCAACGTTTTTAGACATTAGACACAATTCACAAGACGTTGATGAGGGAAAAAGAGGAGTAATTCTCGTGGACCAAATATGGTAGTGATGATCAACATTTTTGGAATATCAAACATCATACTAAAATTTTGTTATTTCGGTATTTAGTATTCGGTTTGTTAGTTGATTTTATGAAATTATGGTATTTGATTTGTTATTCGATAATAAGAATAAAAATTCGGTAAATACCGAATAACAAATTAATATTTAAAAAATATATTTTTTAAAAAATTTTTAAATAGATCATAGATCATTCAATTATTAATACTAGATTGAATGTAGGTTTTTATGGCATTATTCTAATTTCCACATATTATTATTATAATGGGTAGATGAGTCATTGATTTGTATAGAAGTTCTTTGAATTTGAAAAGTGTGGAAACACTTATATGCACTCAAGATTGGCTCTGTGAACTACATTCTGATGATATTGAAGAAGATTAATATGAGCAATATAACTTTAAGAATAGTAATTTAATTTCCACATGAGTAAACTATTTTTCGTATTTGCTTTCTGAAGTTTCAGAACATTCTACACTTATATTAGAGTATAAACTATAAGAATTGAAGATTGTATTATTATATAAATAGAGTAATTTGATCGGTTACTCAATGTTTTTTTTAAATATTTTTATATATAATTGATCGAAATAATTTTTTTATTTGCTTTTAATTTTGTTATTTTGGTATCGATACCGAAATGCCGAAATATTTAGTTTGATTTGGTATTCGGTATTTCAATATTTAGTTTGGTTCGATATTAGGTACTGAATAGTCACCCTAAAATCTTGGACGCACAATATTCTATGGAGCTGTTCGTTATGTCCTGATATTTCTTTTTTTGTTGATTCCTTTACATTCAATTTGATTATTCTTAAAAACGTTTGCAAGTTTGCTACAGATTTAGGAGATAACTACCATTTGTTTTTTTTGTGAAATTAGATATAGCTCTTGACATCTTAACTCTCAAAGTTTATGTATTTTTGCACAGGATGAAAATTACTGGCCTCCATTGCCCTCATATGGATACAGAAGAGAGCTCACTGGACCACGATATGGAAGCTTAATCCATGGACAACATCACAAAGATGTTGTAATTACGGTAAGCTTTTTTGATTGTATAGTTTCTCTTTGGTGGCGAGTAAGATGATAGATTTGCTGACTCTTATCACTTGCAGACTTTTAGCATTAGTCCGTAAATATGTTGCCTTAATGCTGCTGTTAAGAAGTAAGCTTAACATTTTATTAGATAAATATTATTAGAATATTTGGAATATGAATAATGGTGATAGGATAAGTATAGAGTAACTCCCTTGGTGGTTACATTTGGATAAGTTTAGGAAGTTATTTAGNCTTACAGTTTCATAAAAATGAAGACAGCTTTCCTTGTCCTCCTTCTGGTTCTCCTTCCATTAGCTTACAATGCAGAAGCTAGACCAAACCCTAATGCTCAGATGATCGCAAGACACGAGAAATGGATGGCTAAACACGGCCGCGTTTACAAAGATGAAACAGAGAAAGCTGAACGATTTAAAATCTTCAAGCGTAACGTCGAGTTTATCGATTCAATCAATGCTGCTAATCTCTCTTACAAATTGGGTGAGAATGCTTTCGCTGATCTCACAAACGAGGAGTTTAGTGCTTCCCATAATCGATACATCAAATGTAGTCCCCGCAGTACCACGCCATTCAAGTACGCTAACATGAGCCCTCTTAAAGCTCCCGCGAGCATCGACTGGAGGACTCTTGGAGCTGTCACTGGTGTTAAAGATCAAGGCCAATGTGGTAGTTGCTGGGCATTCTCAGTTGTAGCAGCTGTAGAAGGAGCACATGAAATCGCAACAGGAAGCCTTGTATCATTGTCGGAACAACAACTCGTCGATTGTGTCAAAACAGATAGTGGCTGTGGAGGCGGAGAGATGCAGAACGGATTCCAGTACATCATAGATAACGGTGGAATAACATCAGAAACCAACTACCCATACAAAGCAGTTGATGAAGCATGCAACACAACGAAAACAAAGCCAGTTGCTGCAACAATCTCGAGCTACCAGAATGTTCCGGAGAACAGCGAGTCATCATTACTTGTTGCTGCTGCGAATCAGCCAATTTCTGTTGCAATTGAAGCTGATAGCTATGCTTTTCAATTATATTCCAGCGGGATCTTCAGTTCAACTTCATGTGGTACAAACTTGGACCATGGTGTGACTTTAGTTGGATATGGAACAAGTGGATCAACAAATTATTGGATAGTAAAGAATTCATGGGGAACGAGCTGGGGAGAAGCTGGATATATTCGTATGAAGAGAGGAGTCGGAGCTGCCGGTATATGCGGAATCGCAATGGATGCTTCTTATCCCATTGTTTAACTCTACCATGACTCACACTATCCCACCAATTATATCATATAGAATAAAAGAGCATGTGACACAAGAGGATTTTATAATCTAAATGAGTTTGCTTCAATCTTCCATACATTAAATTTTAAATGATAATATAAAAATATAAATTTATATAATTTAAAACAAGCTTAAACTTAGCCAATAAAATAAAGATGATATACTTTCTACACTCTACTACGATTACGAATAGTCTCTTGATGATCAATAGATATTTTTCATAATCAGTAATTAATTATATTATGTATAATACATTTTGTATTATTTAATAACTTAAACATATAGGCTTATTTTGTATAAAACTAATTTTCTTTTAATATAACATTATTGATTATTTAATTACATTACATTTAGCATGTCACGGTAACCTACACTATTTCTAGTATTTCGTTACCATGACTAATATTTTTAGATCCGATAATATATTTTAGAAAGACATATATTGAATATTTTATTTCTGTAAAAAAAATATAAATATAAAAATAAGTATATATATATATACCACTCCAGGTACTATTTCTATCTGGACCGATAAGATCGGTATACCGGTCGGTCTGTACGAAAAAAAAATTGAAAAAATTTAAGCAACTTTTTTTCCCAATCGACCTGGAAACTCGGTGCCGCCTGGTTTTCCGGCCGTATACGGACATTATCAAAACATTAGCAAAAATAAGAAGAAAAAACTAAAATAAATATGGCAATGATTAAGATGGGAAAATCTCAACAAGGATTTGGGCACCTGGAGTATTAAATACATTAATGACTAATTATGCTGGTTTACCAAATTGCATATATATATTTTAAAATGTCTATTTTTATATCAAATATATTTTTGAATTTATTAAATTGATTTCTATATCATATAAATCATCTAGAAACTTATAAGCCCATAGAGTTTAGGGTTTTGAAGATGTGACTGTCACAGTATTATGTTATTGCATAAGAATAAATAGAAATATTTTGCACATTATATAGTTATCCTTTGACCAATTTTATGATAGTCGTAAATCGTAATTCTATTTTAAAATTTTAAATCTTTTTAAGCATATATATCTATTTTCCCATATTTATTATTTTCTTATGAGAATATTGAAAGTTAATAGTTAAAGTTTCTATAAGCAAACTATAAGTTTCTACACTCAACATTCCTATGGTTTTGAACGTAATTAAATTGGCATAAGTTTGTTGAAAAAGATTTCCTAGGTTGTTAATTTAATTTCATAGGGTAAAGAAGAATGGACACTGATGTTATCTAATTTTATTTAAAATACAGCTTGCATTATAATTATAATTGATTATTTTTTAGAAACTTCTCACCAACATAATTAACACCACTATTAACTTATTTAATTGTTTTTGAAAATATTAAGATGTGAATTTTCATAGATAATTAAATTTTAAGTAAAGTATATAAAATGAAATAATACTATAGTCTATAATTCACAATATTGAATTAATAATTTTTAAAAAAATAATCAAAAGTAAATCTATACAATTTTTTTACCAAAATTGTTAAACTTCTATTTCAATAATTAAAATGAAGGCCAATAATATTATCCAAAATGTCGATAATAATAAATAAATAGAATTTCGAGTCATAATAATAACTAAATTCACAAGAGAAAAAATACAAATTTAATTCATTACAAAGCTGGCATACAAGAATTCTGGAGCCTATCTTTTTTAGGGTTTCAGACAAGAGATGTCTGTATACAAAATGATCAACAAATCAGCCCTATAAATACCTTCCAAACACTTCACTTCATTCCACACAACTTCTCTTGTATAACAAATCCAAACAAGGAAGAAAATGGGATACAAGATTTGTTAAGAAGTAAGCTTAACATTTTATTAGATAAATATTATTAGAATATTTGGAATATGAATAATGGTGATAGGATAAGTATAGAGTAACTCCCTTGGTGGTTACATTTGGATAAGTTTAGGAAGTTATTTAGAAGTTATCAAAATGTATTATAAATAGGGAAATGCAATAAAAGAAATATGTGTTCTCCCATTTTCTGCTGTGTTTTTTGTTCAGAAACCAAAATAGCATTTTATCATTTTTTCCTTGCTGCAAACTCTAACAAAGTGGTATCGGAGCTTGGTTCTGATCTGTGATGGCATCTAACAATTCAACGCACCCAGTTCCTCCATTAACGAAGGAAAATTATGAGAATTGGAGCCTTCGGATGCAAGCCTTGTTGGGTGGATATGAGTTGTTGGACGTGCTTACTCAAACCCCTGCTGCAACGGATGTTGGTGGTGTGAAAAAGGACAAGAAAGCCTTGTCATTTATTTATCAAGCATTAGATGAGAAAATGTTTGAAAAGGTGGCAAAGGCCACAACGGCAAAAGAGGCCTGGGATATGTTGAAAGCCTCTTTTCAAGGTGTTGATAAAGTGAAGAAAGTTAAGTTGCAGACATTGAGAGGGGAATTTGAGAGACTTAAGCAAAAGTCCGGTGAAAGCATCTCTGATTACGTTGTAAGAACACAAGAAATCTCCAATAAAATGCAACGACTTGGTGAGACATTGAAAGATTCGAGAATTGTTGAAAAAATTTTGCGATCATTGGATCCAAAATTTGATCATGTTGCTGTGGCAATTGAAGAAGCGAATGATACGGATGAGATGTCACTGGATGAATTATGTGGTTCTCTTCAAGCGTATGAGGCACGTTTGAATAGTCGAAATGATGACTCTTCGACACATTTGTTGCAAGCAAAGGAAGATAAGAAAGACGACCAAAGAAATACAATACGAGGCAGAGGAAGAGGGAGAAATGTGTTTGGTCGTGGCAGAGGACGTGGTAGATGGAATGAGAAAAATATTGAGCAAAAGAAAAATGATGAAGCAAGTTCATCGTATGGTAGAGAAAAGTGGAATTCACAAAAGGGACAATGGAAGCCAAGAGGTTCTTATAATAATCAAGGAAACAGATATGTGGACAAAAATAATGTTGAATGCTACACATGCCATAAGAAAGGACATTTTTCTTGGGAGTGTAGGAGTAACTGTGAGAATCAACAGTCAAACTTTTCTCAAGGGGAGACTAGTGATGGTGCTGAAAATGTTTTGCTTATGGCATACGAAGAAAATTCTGAAATCATGAGTAAATGGTATTTGGATTCTGGTGCCAGCAGCCATATGTGTGGATACAAGAACATGTTTTCTGATTTGGATGAATCTCATGGTGGTGCTATTACATTTGGTGATGCTTCCAAAATTAATGTTGCTGGAAAAGGAACAATTACTTTGAAATTAGATGATGCGAGCCATAACATGATTTCAGATGTGCTCTTGGTTCCTGGAATGAAGAATAATATTCTAAGTCTTGGACAATTATTGGAAAGAGGATTTGAAATTTACTCTCACGGAAAGAAGCTTGTTCTTCTTAATGAGGACAGAGAGATAATGGCTAATTTGGAGATGACCCCTAACAGATTATTTGTCTTGAAGCTTGGTTATACACATCCTATGTGTTTGGCAGCAATTAATGATCAAGAATCTTGGCTTTGGCATTTGAGGTTCGGACATATTAATTTCAAGCATCTTCATGACTTGAGTAAAGATGGAATGGTGATCGGTATGCCTACTGTCTCTCACCCAAATCAATTATGTGAAGGGTGTGTGATGGGAAAGCAAACAAGAACAATAATTCCAAAAGAGTCAACATATCGAGCCAAANATGAAATGCAAGGAAAACCAAATCAAAAGTAACTTAGATTACACCAATAAATCAAACTAAATGATATCTCTAGTTGACGACTTTGATAGGCTTGAATTTTGTAATACCGACTCTTCTCAATTTTTGCAATAACTGTAGATGAAAACCTAAGAAGTTGTGCACACCTCTAGAGCAAACTTCTCCTTTTATATTATATACTAACCATAATTAACATATATTTCAAAAGCCAAATACAAAGGCTCATTAATACAAACAAAATAATATACATTATTAAAATATATATATTAAGATATCATTTAACACCACATAATGACCTTTTTCCAATTGCTCTTTAACTAAGTGGAAACGTCCAAATTTCATAAATGAGCTTATCATAATCAATAACTAAATCAAATCCCCCAACTATGCCATGCCTTGTTGGATAGACTCGTCTTCTGTTCAATGTTCATCATCCGTTAAATTGGCTTGGTATTGTTGAATATACATAATTATGGTATGGCATCACTTTGTGTATTATTGCCATCGCCTTGTACTGTGACTGCTACGAAAGAATTCCCACTAGACGCCAGTATACTAATCCTTACCAATCCAACATTTAATCCCTGTCGTCGAGCCAACATCTCCACACAGTCCACATTTTAGTTTCTGGAGGTAGTTGGTTTGCTGGCCTGCCAACGATGCTATCCTTGGTTCTCCTGCTTCTCTCCCTCACTCAGATCTCGGCTTCTGCCGTTTCAAATTCGTCTTCCTTCTTATTCAATGGGTTCAGATCGGGAAATTTAGACCTTGATGGCGTGGCCCAGATAGAACCACATGGTGCACTCAGGTTGTCCAACGCCTCCAAACTGACCACGGGCCATGCCTTCTATCCAACTCCCTTCATCTTCAAGGATTCCCTTAATTCTTCAGTTGTTTCCTTCTCCACGCATTTTGTGTTCCAAATAATGCCATTAGTCTCGCAACTCTGCGGCCAAGGGTTGGCTTTCGTGATAGCGCCAACCAAGGATATCCCAGGTTATCCCAAAGGCTATCTCGGCCTCTTCAACGATTTCAACAACGGAAAATCGTCTAATCACATTTTTGCAGTTGAGTTGGACACCTTTGCCGACTCCGAATTCAACGAAACCGATGGAAATCATGTCGGCATCGATATCAACAGTGTTTTCTCCGTGATGGCGAGGCCTGCTGGATACAAGGATTCTCACACAGGGGATTTTGTGAACTTGGGACTCAACTCTTCTAGCCTGCCAAGACAAGCATGGGTTGATTACAATGGGAACTCTCAAACAATTGAGGTCGCTTTAGCTCCCATAGACAAACAAAAACCAACAGTTCCTCTCCTTTCTCTGAGGTATGATCTTTCCACCGTTATAAATCAGAATATGTACGTGGGCTTCTCGACCGCTGCTTTTGTAACATCCCATTATATATTGGAATGGAGTTTCGCGATCAATAGTGAAGCGCCGGGACTGGATCTATCTAAACTTCCCAGGGTGGGGCCTGAGAAACCATCGAAGTTCTTGGAATTTGGTTTGCCTGGGATTCTATTTATTTCATTGCTTCTGTTATCCTCGGGCTTAGCTTGTTATCTCAGGAGGAAGTGGAAGTATTCTGAGGTCATTGAGGGTTGGGAACTTGACTACATATCCCACAGATTCAAATACAAGGATTTATACTCAGCCACCAAAGGGTTTACAGACACACAAGTACTAGGAATAGGAGGATTTGGAAAGGTTTACAAAGGCTTAGTACATCGTACGAAGACCGAGGTTGCCGTGAAGAGAATTTCACACGATTCAAGACAAGGAATTAAAGAATTCGTGGCGGAAATTGTCAGCATCGGGCGGCTCCGCCACCGGAATCTTGTGCCTCTTCTAGGATATTGCCGGCGGCAGGGTGAACTTCTCTTGGTATACGAATACATGACCAATGGAAGTTTGGACGCCTACCTTCATGGCCATTCTAAGTCTAGCATGGATTGGTCCCAAAGATTCCACATCATAAAGGGAGTAGCATGTGGACTTCTTTACCTTCACGAAGAATGGGAACAAGTAGTGATTCACAGAGACATAAAACCGAGTAACGTACTCTTGGACGGGAAGTGGAACGCTAAATTAGGTGATTTTGGCCTCGCCAGGTTGCACGATCATGGTTGCGACCCATCCACGACAAGAATTGTCGGTACTCTAGGATATCTTGCCCCGGAGCACACGAAAACCGGAAAGGCAACTAAGAGCAGCGACGTGTATGGTTTCGGCGCCCTCTTACTCGAAGTTGCTTCTGGTAGGCGGCCGATAGAACCCAATGTTGCACTTGTGGACTGGGTGCTTTCTCTATGGAGTAAGAATGAAATTCTGAGTGCCGTTGATCCAGATTTAGAGGGTGATTTTTCCAAAGAGGAAGTAGAATTGGTATTGAAACTTGGCTTGTTATGCTCTCACATTCGCCCTGAGATTCGGCCAACCATGAGAGACATCGTGACGTATTTGGAGGATCCATCGTCGTTTCCGGAACTTGAGCGTTTTGGGCCAAAGGATTTTTGGTATTACGAAGGATTCGACGATATTCGCTCCTTGTTACTGTCTTCATCATCCGCCGGTCCCTCCGGCGCCTTCTCCATATCAAGTTCCCTTATCGCCACCGGCCGATGAATGGTGTATTCACCGCTTGTGTTTAGTACCGTATGGTGTTGTTTGTTGCAAATCTCTGGGCTTCAGTTATATTCCATATACGACTGACTAATTTGTTGATGTCTAATTGTGCTTTCCTTCTGTTAAAAAATGGGCAAAATCAGGTTTCAGAATTATTAATCATTACTTGGAGCGCATATAATCTTTGTTACTTATAAAAAACCAGATGTCACTGAAATCTCTGTTCCAGAATTGTTGTTGAGAAAATTCCCTCTTCCATAAGAAGAAAAGAATTTTCGTTATTCGGGGTATGATCGAATTAATGTGATGAGAATCGAATGTAAATAAAGAAATGTAAAAAACACAAGATTTACCGTGGAAACCCAAAATCGGGAAAAACCTCGACAGTAAACTACTATCACAAGAAGAATATGATTGATCATAATTGTTTTCATGAGGCATCTATTTATAGAGTCTAAACTATGATCTAATTTAGGAAATATTCTACCGAATATTTTGTAATATTCTTATTTTGTAATATTCTATTTTCATATTTTTGACCACATCTTCAATATATATATTTAACCAAATTTATATATTGTTCCATATATATCATCAGAATATATTTTCATATTTTCTTCTATATATATATATCGTCAGTAAAATATATATTCTTCCACATATATAACCAATAAGATATTTCTTAATATCTTCTTTCATATATACAACCAATAAGATATATTTTAATATCTTATTCCATATATTTCATGCGTCAATTAAGAAAAGATATTTTCCTTTCATACTCTTGAATTCCAATCTAATTATAATCTAACCGTTATTAACTATTCATACATGACCAGTTAGGTTTCCAGTGTACATCTTCCATGCCTATCAAGTCCTTCTAGTATGTCCCGACCTACATTCCTAACAATTGTTTGCCTGACCGTTGAAACCGCGACGCTTTTCTCTCCTTACTGCGTCATTATTCAGAATCTTGATTTGTTTTCTTGGTGAAATTCTATTTCATTAACTGTTCTGTTTCCCTCAAATTTTCATGAACATCATCGAATATATAAATGAGTCTTTATTCGGATGTATTCCCTTCTTGTTTAACACGATGATCCAATAATGTAAAGCTGATCGGCTTTATTTAAGAACATTGTGGAATCTAGAGACTACCTTTACATAGAAACTTGTGAGGATGAATCATGCAGATTATGAATTGGGGCAAGATCGGAAGAATGACGTTAAAACAGACGATGGAGAAAACAGGGGGACTGAAATCACTCTTCCCTCTAGAGTTCCTTCATCTGATGTGTTGGGTTCCCAGCATTCTTGGCCACAAAGTTATAGGTGGATATTACATGTTGTTGCACTTTGTCGTGCTTCATGTTATTATTTTTTTTATGTTCGCATGCTCCAGGCGATCAATGGATATGTATACGAGTTTGACAACTTAGGGAGTGAAGAAGTTCCAATCTCAACCGTCGCAGTGAAGTTGTCATGTGCTTCAGATTGGAGAACTTCTCTTAGTGAACTTCCACCTCTACAGCAATGTTTGTACACTCAGTCCGTTCTCAATGGTACAGCTAACCACCACAAAGATGTTCTAATGAAAAATCTAGGCATCTTTGAACTGCTGCATGTTTCATTTAGCTTTTAATGTTCTTCGGTTTGTAAATTCTTGAGACTGAATGTTTCGTGGAAAAAGTATTTAAAGAATCATCTTTTAATTGCAGCTGTAAATGTTCTTTGTGGCATAGGAATACTTTCTACCCCTTACGCTCTGAAAGAAGGAGGATGGCTTAGTCTCATGCTTCTTTTTATCTTTGGAATCATTACCTGTTACACAGGAATCTTGCTTAAGAGATGCTTGGAAAGCTCCTCTGAGTTTCAAACATATCCTGATATCGGAAATGCTGCTTTTGGAGCTTGTGGACGAATATGCATTGCTGTAAGTACATTGCGGGCATAGTTTAGCTATTGCATATACACTTACCAGTACTGATATTACTATTGTTTTGCAGGCAATTCTGTATTTAGAGCTCTATGTGCGTATGCTTCTAGTTCATATCCTGATTTTATGTGTGTTGTGCTTTCCCCTGCTTTAAGAAGCTAACCATATTATTCTTGGCTTTAGTCCTCTTGTGTGGAGTACTTGATCATGATGACGGATGCATTATCCGCTTATGTACCAAATGCGCAGATTGATGTTGCTGGAGTTCATCTTTACTCATATCAAATTTGCGCCATTACTTCCACTTTGGTTATCCTTCCAACTGTTTGGCTTAGAAATCTTAGTTTGCTTTCTTACATATCAGGTCAAAATTTGAGCTTGCCTGTGTAGCTTATTTGTACAAGTAGCTTTAAAATTTGAACTGAGATTAGTTTTTTTCATATGAGAACAGTTGGTGGAGTGGTGACTTTGGTCTTTATAGTTTCCTGTTTGGTATATGTTGGTGTGGCTTCAGACATCGGATATCATCCAAGTGGAAATTTTTTTAACCTCACGAAACTGCCGATAGCAATTGGAATTTACAGCTTTTGCTATGGTAGTCATTCAGTCTTCCCAAACATATACTCCTCAATGAGAGAGCCTTCACAATTTCCTTCTGTTCTTGTCATCAGGTAACAGTTTGCAATTGTGTTATATCACCTCGTGGTCATTTCTTTAACATTTGACTCATTGCAGCTTTCTGGTTTCCAGTTTGCTATACGCTGGAGTAGCTGTATGGGGTTTTCTGATGTTTGGTGATGCCACAGATTCTCAGTTCACAAAGAATATGCCGGCAAACTTGGTGGCTTCCAATGTTGCCGGATGGTCTGTGGTCAGTAAGAAAGTTCATTTTTTGTAATGGAACAATAAAGAATATTGATTGACTAATGGAGTCTCAGGTTTTAGCTCCTGTGACAAAGTATGGGCTATCAATGACCCCTGTGGCGTTGGCCATTGAAGAACTTTTTCCAGCGGCACAGATTCGTTCTCACAGCCTTCCAATCATTATACGAACAATGCTGACGGTTTCAACACTTGTTGTGGCACTGACTGTTCCTTACTTCGGTATGAATATCATATTCCATTATGTTCACTGACATGTATGCTATCAATCGGTTTGAACTGCAGGCTCGATGATGGCCCTAATCGGATCATTCCTTGAAATGCTAGTGGTGAGCAAATATTTCAGTAAACAAGATGCTATTATTTTGATGTAGCCCTTATTCTTACTTAAAACAGTGTGTCATACTACCTTGTGCTTGCTACATGAGGCTGCAACAAGGAAAACTAACAAAGCTTCAGGTACACTCTAGAAGCTCCTGCACTGTTGCTTGCCAGATTCCCTACTTAGTTTCCCTGTTTCCCAGATGGCAACTTGTTGTGTGATTATCACGGTGGGGATTGTCTGTGCCATCAGCGGAACTTGCTCAGCCGTCTCAAGCATGATGCGCTAGCTAGTCTCAAACAAATATACCTAGCCATAGGCAGGAGCTGGGACAGATTCTTTAGTAAACATTTGGGCCGGCGTACGCGCCATTATGTTTTTATTACTAAGTAAACATTTATTATTATTATATTGCAATTTGCAATTTGCAATTCTGTGTTGAATTGGGCTTTGGATCCTAAATGGGCTGCCCGGCCATCCTAATGGCTTCACTATTGTTGTCTTGGTCGTGTATAGTATAATCAAATCTGCCTCACCACATCTGCTCATTTCCATCCGGGATCAAAACTCATACCTTCTTACATTTCTCAGACGTGGGGCAATGGCGGTTCGTGCGATGAATGCCGTTTCCTTCGTTCGGTGCTGCGCAGCGTTGCCGCCACTTGCCTCCGTCAGATTTTGTGTCAGCCGGCATGATTATCTTCACTTCAACAACTCCTCTTGCTTACCAATTCGCTGGCGACTTCACCTGCGGCTCATGTCTTTTGGGACGCCCAGTCTATTGGACACGGTCGTAAAAGAGCTTGAGTTACTGCACAATCGTGGCCGCGTTCGCGCCTCAAACAAGTATGAAATCATGTCGCTTCAACTTTATTGCATATTGATCCAGAGATGATTAATCCAAATAATAGTAGCGACTTTTGTGTTGAAAGGGAAAGTAAGAACTTCTATGTTCGCATTTATGCATGTTCTGATAAGCATAAGCAACCTTTTGATGCTTTAGTCGACTCCATCGTATTGTAATATAATTAGTTTTTTTTACTATCACCTTTACGATAATCTAAGCATGGCGTGGGCATTTACTCTACTTATTTTGAGCGGCTTCGCAGATTAGAAGCAAAAAGCAGTGAGAGTTTGCTTCAGAATGAGTCTGGCAAGCAAGCACTGCAGAAAGGTCTGCTCCTGGAATTCAGGAAAGATGCACAGAGGGTATTGCTCGCTGTTGTTCAGAAACCAGATGGGAAAAAAAACTGGATGGTCTCTGATCAGGTTTTAAAAGACTACCCAGTGCCACGAATAAATTTCCAATTTTTTTGATATAGAAATTTGGTTGTTATCATACGCCCAACCCAAACTTAGCTCACCTTTTTTGTTGTTATTTCGTAATCTATGTTATGAAATGCAGAATGGTGTCATGACATCTATTAAGCCTCAACAAGTTACTTTCATTGTTCCTGGTATCGAGCACTTTAATCACACAGAAATATCACAGTTTTTCCACAAAGCGCAAGATAATTTGGTGAGCCATGATTAATTTTCTTGTTCCGAAAACCCCTTCTATGTTTTCTGCTTCTCGAAGATTGTGTTTTTCTTTTAGGACCCTGCATTGCTGGAGTTTGCATGGATAGAACTGCTTGAAAATAATAAAACGACAACAGTGGAGGGGCTTGCTGAGGTACTTATTTTCTGTGGTCATTTGCTTCTGGAAGGCTTCTTTATAATCCTGATCAATACTAGCAGATGGTATATGGTACTTCAGAGCCACTTGAGAGCTATTCAGCTCATTTATTGCTTTCAAGGGATGACATATACTTTACTACTCTCGAGACTAGGGGCTCATATTCTATTTATGGGCCCAGGCCTGCAGTTCAGGTTCGTAATATCTTCTTCAAACATATGGACTATGGTGGGCGATAATGAAATTTTTGTATGATCTGTTGTTTCCATGGATGAATTTTCAAAAGGAGTGATGGATTTAATATGTTCCAGGTTGAAGAACTCAGGCAAAGGAAAACTATCATGGAGAATGCTGAAAAGGAACATGAGGAGTTTATTAATTTGCTAAAGTCTGCAAGGAATATGCCTGGAAATGCAAAGCCACCAAAATCAGCTTGGACATGTGAAAATAGAATTCGAATGAAAATTGAAGCTATTCAAGCATATGCAATTGAAAATTGTTGGAATGAAGATCAAAGAAAAACTGTCGGAATGGTATGTTGATATGTCAGGTTGTGTGCCAGTTATATTTTCCATAGCTAAAGGCAATGCTGGGTGCTGTGCCTTCTTTTTTATAGTTTTGACGCAAATACTTTTTCCCTGCCTATGTTGCTCTAAAAACCCAGTAGTGAACCGAGTACCTACTTTACATGACCAGATTCTGAATGCAATGGGGATGGCTAAAACATTTTCAGCGGCAGCAAATCTCCTCATAGATATTGGGTATTTTCCAGTGCATGTAAATCTTGATTTGTTGAAGTTGAACATACGTACTGATCATTCAGAAGAGATTCTTGCAGCTGCTAACACTATTTTGTCTGAGGTAGCTGACATTGATGAGGTATGCTTATTTAAATCCCTCATGTGGAAAATAGCGCTTTTCAAAAATAATGTACCTTGTGCTTCTAAATACCTCAGCATTTTCTCCATAGTATGATGCTGTAAAATATACCTTGTATATAAATTTCTAATAATAGATGGCACCTAATAGCATATTACCATAGTGCTTCTTCCTATTTTGGAGGCATTAACTCCTCGTTTAGCATCAGCGCCATCTTTTTCATTCTGGTTCATTGTGTACCATTTGAACTAAGAAAATTCTAGAATTAATGGGGGTATTGTGGTGAAACATTAGTAGATACAAATCTCTTTTATACTCTTGTTTAGTAGGGGATATTTTTCCTTTCTTTCAGGTCCATCGAAATGACCTTACTCACATGAAAGTTTATGCTATTGATGTTGACGAAGCTGATGAGGTATGCTTTTGTTAGATGGAATTGATTATTTCTTCGGTATGACTTGATTCCATCAGAAATTGAAATTTAGAAGGCCCATGCAGCTTGATGATGCACTAAGTGCAACAAGGCTTCAGGATAGCCGTATAAGGGTATGGATCCACGTTGCAGATCCCACTAGATTGATTCATCCGGGGAGTATAATAGACAGGTAAAAATTTTGATTATTACACTGCTCAAGTTCTTTCAGTGCAATTTTTAAATATATTTTTTTATTGCTCAGAGAAGCACTGAAGAGGGGAACTTCTGTATTTTTACCAACTGCTACCTATCCCATGTTTCCCGAGAAATTGGCCATGGATATCATGAGTTTGAAACAAGGGGAACTTTGCAAAGCTGTTACAGTTTCTGTCGTGCTGCGTTCAGATGGCAGGTGTGTGGCAAATCTACCTTAATGAAAATGCTAGTTCTCACTATATTTTTATGACCAGATGACCTCTTTGCAAAGTTCTGCAGTAGTATTTTGAATTCTTTGTTTCTTCAGCATTGCAGAGTACAATGTGGAGAACTCTATAATAAAACCAACCTATATGCTAACTTACGAGAGTGCAACTGAACTTCTTCATCTGAACCTGGAAGAAGAGACTGAATTAAGGCTTCTGTCAGAGGCTGCCACACTAAGGTTCATGTGGCGGCAAAGCCAGGTAATGAACTAGTGTAATATCATCAGAATTATAATTACCAATTTATTATGTAAAACAATCTGTGTAGGGTGCGATAGACACATCTACAATAGAAACAAGGATTAAAGTGGCCAATCCAGATGATCCAGAGCCTTTGATCAGGCTTTATGCTGAAAATCAGGCTGATCCTGCAATGAGACTTGTGTCTGAGATGATGATTCTTTGTGGCGAAGTCATTGCCACTTTTGGTTCCTTGAATAAAATTCCTTTGCCATACCGGGGGCAGCCCCAGTCAAACATCGATCTATCTGCTTTTATACATCTTCCTGAGGGCCCTATCAGGAGTTCTGCTATAGTAAAGACCTTGCGTGCTGCTGAAATGGATTTTAGAAAGCCCATACGTCATGGAGTCCTGGGGCTTCCTGGATATGTGCAATTTACATCACCGATACGGAGATACATGGATCTCTTGGCTCACTATCAGGTCCTTGTTTGTTATACATGACATATGAATTCATTTCAATGATTTTAACAGCTAGGAGATAAATTGGACATGCTAAAACTAGGTAACTTAGAATGAACAACAATTGGCACTGAAAAACCTCCAGGATATGAGTCCATTCGGTAATTTATTTAGTTATGGGTGTATTGGTCTCTCTGATTTCTTGGAACTCGAGTTTTATGTTTGAAGGTGTCCTAAGCCTTTTTAAAGCTAATCCGTCGTACATTCTTTATACGCTAACCTGATAAAGGTGATCCTTGCAGGTAAAAGCTTTTCTTAGGGGAGATGCTCCTCCCTTCTCAGCAGGAGAGATGGAAGGGATGTCATCTATGGTTAACATGAATACCAGGGTGGCAAAGAGGATCAGCTCAAACAGTCTCAGATACTGGATAATAGAATATTTGAGACGTCAACCAAAAGAAAGGAAATTCCCTGCATTGGTACTACGTTTCATCAAAGATAGAGTTGCCACAGTCCTTTTGACAGAGGTAATGAATGCTGAAACTAGTGAGATGGGAGACCTTGCTGTGAAGTAGAATGTAAGTAAAAGTGGGTGACTTTATTTGTAGGTTGGGTTTCAAGCGTCTACGTGGGTGTCCATTGGTGTACAGGTTGGTGATGAAGTGAAAGTGAAGGTGGAAGATGCGCAGCCGCGAGATGATGTTATAAGTTTTAAGGAGGCTATTTAGGAACATGGGGAGTTTTCTTGTCTGAGAATTGATATTGTTGGACTCGGACAGCAGCAGCTCAAGTTAGGAGGGGAGTTATGGCAGCCAGATGTTGAAAAGAACACCGCCCAGCTCAGCTTTGAAGATATCAAAATTGGTAATGAAGATAATTATACCAACTGGACTGACTGCACGGGAGGCAAGTTGGGCCAAATCGCAATTAATTCACTATTCTGAGCGGCTAATCTACTGTATTTCTTTGTAAATAAAACTAAAAGAAAAGTAATGCCCATGATAGTAAATAATATCTCAAAATAAAAAATTTTAAGACAGACCAAATGTGTTTTTAGGAACTAAACAACAATAAAATTTTGAAAATTGTTGGGTTGCTTCTATTTGTAATAGTTTTCGGACGGGGTTCAGGATGTTTTGTGACCGTTTTTTATTGTTTTGTGGTTGAATCAGATCTGCAGGGTGATTGGTGATTTTGAGTATATAAGTGTTTTAAATAAATAAGATTGTTAGAGCAAGTGTTCAGGAGATTTTTGC
The DNA here is from genome assembly GCA_009725065.1 of Utricularia reniformis. Classification (NCBI taxonomy): domain Eukaryota; kingdom Viridiplantae; phylum Streptophyta; class Magnoliopsida; order Lamiales; family Lentibulariaceae; genus Utricularia; species Utricularia reniformis. The sequence goes on along the minus strand of RWGZ01000332.1, from coordinate 399,754 downwards.
TGGTCATAGCTGTCAGATCATTTGAAATTTATAAATGAGAAAATGGTATAAGTAGTCCTAATTTACTAGCCGTAAAGTCATTAATATCGTTCGCATGGTATTATATAACTATTTATTGGAAATCGAATCCCCTACCCCGCTTATCAACCTTAATATAAGTTACTTTTTATTTTTAAATGATAAAATTTAATTAGATATCAATTATTTCACTCCAATATCTTTAAAGTTTAGATTGTCAGTGCTATAATTGAGTTTTTATAATTTCAGTGTTATTAAAATCAGTGTTTTAATTTCTCGCGAAATTTCATCTGAGATGATCGAAATTTCGTTTCCACCGGTGTTCATCGAGATGGCCGAAATTCTGATATATTGCCGGTATATCGACGGTATACCGGTGTACCGGCCAAGACCGGTAAGCCGGTATTCAAACATTTATTAAAATGTTAAAGAGACTGAGACGATTAGCTGAAAAATTTTCCTAGCTAACTGGAGGAGAGGATTAGCTGACTTTACTAATGACCAAAATATTGGATCAGGATTTATTAACCTACAGGTGATACTTTTAGATGGGTTCGTATGACCGACTCGAACCTAAAAAGATCGGTGCATGACTAACCTTTTTTGTTAGGATTGGTATGTTGAGACCTAACTTTACAATTACGTTTAGGGTTAGTTTTAGTATTCGTAATATGTAAACTCATAGGTCTTGTGATGGTTTGATCTCAATATTCACTTTACGGGTTTAGGATCAAGATCAAAGCTAAATCCTGTAAAAATATATTTACTATTTTTAAAATTTAGTTATACATACAAATATTTATTATTTTCAATTAAATCTAATTGTACATAGATTATTTATAAGTATTATTACACTTCATATTTTATTTCTGATTTTTTAAATGTAATCGAAACAAATATTTTTCAATCATAAACTTTTATATTAAACATTTGAGTAAATTATAATAAAAACAAAAATAATCATTCAATATATTTTTAAATGATCATTTAATTATTTTTATAAATTATATATTTAGCAAAATATTATTATTTTTATTAACATTTTGATATAAAAATATATTGACCTAAAGACGGGATCAAGACATAACCAAAACTGAATCGAAAACTTGGTCTTTGATCCCGAATCGATCTCCTTATAAAGATCTAAAGACATGATCAATAAGACTATATATAAATTCGAAGACCGAAAAAAACCAATCTGAAGAGTGTTGTATTAACCAGATTCAAGGATCTCTAGTCTCCTTTGGATACGTGGTACATTAATTTAAACTAATATTATTAGGTGGGTTGATAATGGTTATGACAAAATTCATATCGATTATAAATTAAATACTAGTATTATTATTATTAATTTATATACCATACCAAATAATACTAAAAATATTGTTATTTCTCATCTTTGTATTAAGTATTGGCTCAAAAATATGATTCATGTATTGGAAATATTTATCTAAATAGCATATGAATCTGTCACAATGGAAAGCAAATGTCATTTTCTAAGATAATTCCCTTTATAACTAGATGTTACTGCCTTTAGCTGCTTAAACATGTCTCTTTACCATTGTGTTACTTGGTTCATTAATGCGTTTTTTCTTGTTCATGTGGGTGGGGAGTGATCAAGAATTAAGAAACAATTATTTTGATGATACTAGAGATATTTAATATAATTGATATGTAGTCTATACTATTTTATGACGATTAATATATAATGTTTGTTCTATGAATTCAATTTGATGATGTTAAAATAAAAATTATCGTTTTGGCTTATACATTAGATGGTGAACCCGACCATCATTATCAAATAAATAATCAATAAGGAAGTATGAATTATTGAAACACATTCTAGTTATATTAATGTATAAAAAGAATGCTGGAGGAAAACAAAGTAGGTGATGGGGTTAATTGGGCTTGTTACCCAAATAATCAAATGTAGTTGGCCCAAAAGATTACCAGAAAAATATATGTAAACAAGACTAGACGCTGAGTGAATCTCATCAAATATTACAATTAACTCTAATATTTTTAATCAAGCCGAATTGCAAAAAAAAATATAATATGTTCATACTTCATACAACCAATTGCTAAAAGATCAAAACTTCAAATATTAAATTAGTTGCTATAACACTTCCCATTTTTATTCTCAAGAATAAAAATATATCCTTCAAAAGAAAATAATCATGTTAGATTTATGAAAATCTTCCTAATTCCGTATTTATACAAAATTATTTCTATTTGTTTATACATTCCCATAAACACAACAAATATTTCGTATTTATCTGAATATCTCATTTATGAGATTCTCACAAAACCTCCCTCTTCATATTCAAGTCATTATTCAAATTATATTTTTCTTTGATCACCATCAAAACATTCATCCAATCAAATTTTAAGTTTAATATCAGTTGTATTAGTCTTCTGTGTTGGATGATGTTGTGATGACCCATCAAGCTCTTATCCATCCAGAACAAATTGAAGACCTGATTCTTGATCCGGATGAAATATGATGCACCATCTGTTTCTATGTTACATGTTCTTTGCTGGAGAAAGCGTATTAACTTCTTAAACTGGAAATATAAAACAGTCTGACCTTGTCATACTCATGCTATCTTCTCTGTCTCGTTTTGTTTTATGATGCACTTATTCTATCTGTTTTCAGCATATGTGAGTTGGGTTCACATAACATTTAAGCTCTGTTCTGTGACTTTGTGTTTACGTTGAAATGCAATTCCTTTTTCTGTTCTGTTTTTACTCGAGTTCATCTTTCTTTTGATCATCAAAATCTGATGTTCTTATTCAATGCTGTGTTCTTGCTCGCTGCTGCTATACTGAAAAAGGCTATGCATTGAATACTCAAGTTTCATACAAACCATACATCATAACCATAAAATAACAACCAAATCATAAATTTATAACCACAACATATCTTCAGTTCCACCATCAAGCTTCAGAAGCTCCTCTGCTTTTGCTCAATATCCATCAGAATACAGAGACTCTGCTGCTCCTACTCAAAATCCATCATACTGAATCTCCTTATTCTGAACTCTAGTTCAAACTAAATAAAGTCTTCTTATTTGGATTCATTGTTATTTAGATGTAAACAAAGTGATTATAATTCTGATTGCTTCGGAAATATCCTCTCATGCTCGGGATCATCGGTTCGGGTCACGGCATTGTATGTTTCAGATTTTATTATTCTAACACCTATTTATGGAATCCATCTACAAGTTTATGACTCAACCTCTTATTCATTGGGATTCAATCCTTCAATTTCAGGGTTTGGTAACGATGAGAATAACATGTATTATAAAGTTGTGTTCATTGAAAAAAACTCGGCTAACAAAAGTATTCAAGTTTACAGTTCAAAGCACGCTTCTTGGAAGAAAATGATCTAGCCAATATATGTGGGTCCATCTATGTAGGCAATATTTGTTGTGTTGTAATTATTTTTGAATTTCCCAAATACCAAGAATATCAACACCTTATCTTTTACTTTCACCTTTGTCCAAATGAGAATAAATGTGTCTTTGATTTATTAGAAATGTGACTAATCATGCCATAGATATGCATGTTTATTTGTTGTGTTGCAATTATTTTCGAATCTCTCAAATACCAAGAATATCAACATCTTATCTTTTACTTTCACTTTTNTATCTATTTTAAATTCTAATTATGAATTATAATCATAATGCATTCTGTTTTTTTAACTATAATGCATAATCAAGTTCAGATTTTATTCTGAAAATGCATTATGCTTTCTACTCATTATTTTTTACGAGAAAATTATANGAAATAACTTGCCGTAAGCTCAACAGAGGACCAAAAACTTTGCGGATCGCTACAGAAGTGAACGAACTTACAATGTTAGCCAATACCTGTAATGCAATAAGGTAAGTAATTTAAACTTTCACTTCATTCAATTTACCTAACACAAATGCATCACTTTGTATACTTTACAATGTTAGTTCAAGAACTTCATGCACTTGTCTGTAACACACAAGCAAGGGACCTTGAAGTCATCGTGCTCGTCCGGATCAAACAAATAGTCATACCTGAAAATGGACATGAATGATGATAAAATGAGAATAAGAGGAGGAAAGTTTTTGAATGAATGAATAAACGAGGTGATATCGTACGTTAGCTCATAACCGGTAGAACCATCGGCTTTTGCAATGAGAACTATTCGACTATCATCTTCACCGATACCAACAATCCTTGCATAGCAGTTGGGCATGCACTATACCAGTATTTAACAGCTTTGGTTAGCTTGAAAATGGAGAGAGTAAATGATTGATAAGGCGGGCTATGTTCCCGCAACTTGTAGCATCGATTACAATTTCTTCGCTGATTTTAAAGAGCTACCAATACATAAAAACAAAGAATGAATACACTGAGATCACAAGTAAGAAATCTGTTCTGATGTGCTAAATAAGAAATGAAAACATTACAAAACTGAACTTCAACTGCACATAGAAACTGAACTTCGTTTGTAGATACTCAATCTACAAAATGAACTTCAACTGCCAAAACCGGGTAAAAATACACGTTCGGTCATAATTTTCTTGATTATTTCATCTACATAATTGACTCATGTTCAGTCGTAGACCGATTTGCTGATCGGTTCCCAACATGCTTCAGCTCGATCCTCGAAATATTGCTTCCATCTCTTACTCTCTGATCGGTTCTTTGCACCTTCAGCATTGTGCATTCGATGAACTTGGCCAATTGACACCAATAACCATTGTCATCTAAGTGTGTCTAGTCGACATCATTGTCGATTGTCATACAGTTGTATCGATCGTCAATCGATCTCTACACTTAAATATCTCCTACCTAGAGATCGTTGATATATCTTTTCCAGATAGTGTCTCTCACCAAATCACTTGGTGAGTTAATGAAGGTGGCGTAATACTCTGAACCTCATGGAACGTGGAAAACCCAATGTGGATAAAAATTTATATGATCGACGAAATAGTCAAATTCACTATTACTTCAAAGAAAAATACAATACACAACGAAGATGAAATTCAAAATATATAGCTCACTAACAATGAACATTAAGATCTTATGTAGATGAGGTGGTAGAGATTTTATGGAAATACAATAGCTTCTACTATTTTTTTCGTATTTAGGAGTGAGCATTCGGTACCACATATCGTACCATACCGAATACCAAATATCTAAATTTTTACAAAATCTAATCCCAATAAAATTTTGGTCCCGATATCAAAATTCAAAAATTACACCAAAATACCAAAATATTTTTTATTAAGTTATGTTATAATTGTTAATTTATAATTATAATTCCTAAAATTAATATAGACAAACAATAACTTTCTAAAATTTATTGTATAAAAATAAATTAAAAACATAATGTCATTTCATACGTTTTAAATAAATTTACTTAAATCTTTTTAAAAATTAAACATTGATCACATTTTTCTATGTTATAAAACATTACATTCTATTTTAACACGTGTGAATAAATTTGCTAAAAGTATGGAAAATAAACATAAAAAATATTATTAAAAAATAAATGTGAAAATAATATTTTATGAATGTGAAATTTATTTACAATTTTTAAACTATTGTTCTCATTTATATCCTGATCATCATAATGTAGTGAACAAATCTAAATATTACATTTTTAGAATATTTAGAAATATTTTAAAATTTAAACAAAATTGTAATGTAATTATGTATGTATATTTAATAAAAAAATCATACAACAAATAGTTTGGTATTCGGTATTATATCAATTTTATCCACTTACCAAATATTAAACCAAATAATTTTTAAAAAAAAATCATATACCAAACCAAATTTCGAATACCGAATACCAATAACCGATTACCAAAATAACAAAAATTCAGTATGGTATTCGGTATTCCGAATTATTTGCTCATCCCAATTGTATCACAAATATACCATTTGATCTGTGCATTTATGCCTTAAAAAATTATGAAAGTTATTGGGGAATTAGAAAGTTAAGATTTTCAGTATATTGATGTAGAATGTTGAGATTTTCAGTATAGGAATTACACTTTATTATTCGGTGACTATCGATATTGATGTAGAATGTTGAGATTTGGATGAAAATTGTCTACACTTAAGCATTTAATGATGATCGATATTCGTGTCGAGTGTGTAGATCATGATTATGTCAATTTCACTTAAGCATTTGGTGACAAATGAGCGATTCGTCAGGGGGATCAATCACACAATAGCGAATGAGACAAGTGAACGAGCTCTTGCTTTATCCAATATTATTCTTCAAAAAATATATCAATAGAGTTATAGTTTAATTATATCTAATTCAAATGAAAGTATATATAATAGGTCGATATACCGCAATTATACTTTGGGAAAAATGTCATTAACTTATATAGTTATTAGCATTTTTATATGCTTGTATGATACACCATATTATTAATAGTTCATTTATTAAAATATTCCATCTATTAAATAAATGCTATAGGATTTAGAGTAAAAAAACTTAAATGTTTGTAAAAATCATGTGACAAAAAAAATCAAAATCCAATAGAAGAATATGTTTTCACATATGATAGACCAAGAAAAACATGCAATACGTTACTATATGGGGATGCATAAGTCAAGTGGATCCATCGGCGCACGGTTCTCAATATTGAACTCTCATCCAACCCTTGGATGGAATCACGATTTACGGGCTAGTGAACGTAACTCTTGGAATGGTAACCATTAGTTAGTCGGTGATCGAGACATGACAAATCCAGTAATCAAGTCACGAAACGGTCTGAATCATGGATCAGAACAAGCAGGGAAGCTGAGTGGACTCACATTGTGAGCATATCAGATCTCTTTAAGGGGCCAAGCAATGTCGAGCAGTCGCTCATGTGGTCACGATGTTAGGAGAGACAAAACAACCCTACAATACGAGGTTAGGAACAACACAATTCTTATGATGCCAATGTTAGAGGAGCAATGTATCCTTCTTTTCATGGATTGTATCAACTAATCAATGAGAATATGTCTAATCATGAGGACAAATAGATCAAGGAAATTGGGTTTTGCCCTCCCAATTATCTATAAATACCGTAGGGAGATTTGAAGAAAGTGACTTTTAGACTTGAGTGCTAACATTATGCTTCAACATTGGCTTCCTCTTCGTGTAGCAAGAATTACTATCCTTGTACTTGCGAGCTTTGAATAAATGACATCATTTGTCTTATTAGTGAAAAGTTGGCTAAGAGATTAACCTCTTAGAACCATAGTTTTCTCCCCATTTTGAAGTTTTCCTTATAAATCTCGTGTCTCCATTATATTAAACAACTAAACTAACTTTGTCCTCTAAAAACAAAATTGAAAACTCGATTAATCATTTCTCTAAGTAAGAACAAAACGAGTGTTGGGTACCTCTCTTTAGAACCCTAAGACATGGATATGGTTTTCACAAATAAAATCATAAATAACTATTCCCATTAATTGAAAAAAACGATAACTTTTCATTAATAAATCTAGTTATACTTCTATCTTACTTTTGTATTTTTTTTCCATTTGATCTTATATGATTTTCTTCAATATCATTTTTGGCGAGAGAACTAAGAGTTCATGATCAATCACCTCGAGCATATACTCAATTGAAACTTCTTTGCAGTTGTTATGATCTCGTCATCACGTCCTCGTTTCCAAATAGTTGAGTGCCGCTCAATTATTTGTATTTTCCAATTTCTACGTATTAATTGTATCGGATTGGATCAATTTACGTGAGGGTATATATTGATATTATTTATTTAGATTTAAACATATATTCATTTTGGAAACTTGTACATATTAGAATAATTATTTTATGTAGCCAACAAAAATGAATTATTAACAATAATTACAACGACAATGACATTATTAGAGAAAAGTCTATTGTCCAAATGAAGAATTCAATTAAATCCAATATTTTAAATTTCCAGGACCGGTATACCATAAATTTTGGGCGTACCGGATTCGGCCAGTATTTTCGCAAAATATCGGTCGGTACGAGTATTTTGCGGCGGTTCGGGTTTTGGTTTAAAAAAAATAAAATATAAATATTTTATAATTTATTTTATTTGAATATTCTGGTACGAATCCGGTACATATCCGATATACTGATCCAATGAACTTGTCCGGTATACCGGTTTTTAAAACATTGATTAAATCCGAGTAATAAGACAAGTTAAATGGTAAAATAAAAATCATTCTTTTATTATTATTTTTTTCAATTTTGTTGTCGGTTCTCTACATGCCATTTTTCTCAAATCATATACTATTTGATGCTTCATTTCATAGTAATTCCATCTCATTCATTCGCTCTCCCAGTTTCCTGACTTCTATGCCCATTTTGTACGCGCCCAGATTACATAATTTTTCAAGAAGAATGGAAAGTGGCAAGTTTCTGCACTTCATCTTCATCTTCATCTTCATCTTCATCTTCATCTTCATCTTCATCTTCATCTTCTGTGGATTTTTTGCTTCATCAGCTGCCTTGAACCAGCCCAAACTTGTCAAAGAAGAAGGTATTCAACTCACTCACTGTAAAAAATGACTTCATCCTCTAGCTTTTCTAACTCCTGGACTTGTTCTGTAATCTTTTTTTCTTGGGTGATAGTGACAGCGTTAAAGGGAATCGCTACAAAAGTTGGGAAAAAAGACTGGGATTTTAGTAAGGATCCTTGCAGTGGAGAAGGGAATTGGAATTTAACCTTTCCAAATAAAAGCTTTGCAAGCGTAGTTTCTTGCAATTGCACTTTCAGTAATGGCACAATCTGCCACGTTAATTACATGTAATTTTGCTCATTTTTAACCCTCTCTATAGTTAGTGAAATTCCAAGTATATTTGACTTTAAAAGTGTTGTTTTGAGCACTGGAAATTTTTGTTTGGTGATTTGAAAGGCAAAGCTGGCTTGTGAATAAACGCGTCAAGAGTCAATTGTTGACTGGCTTACTGTTGGTAGGCTTATCCTGTCGCGTCCACGTTGTCAGCAAGTCATTTTATTATGGAAAAATATGTCCTTTTCTTGACTTCCCTTACATTTGTTGGGGTTTGTTAGAGTGTGCTTGGATATAACATATAAGAGTGGTGAGACCACACCGTAACATACTTGAACAAATCATTTACTATAATCTACATTCAATTTCTGAAGTGGGATAATTTTCTTATTTCAACACATCTCTCAAGTCAAATCACTTGACAAGTTGGACTTCACAATTCAAATCGATGGATTACAAACCGATCAATTTTATAAACCGGACTAAGCCCAGCAAGGTCACTAAGGATTTTCTACATCCGCTCCGATACCATGCTAAATTTCTAGAGTCGGGTCAATTCATGTGGGGAGTGTGCTCGAATATAACGTATAAGAAGGATGATACCACACTGTAAAAGACTTGAATAAGTCATCTACGATCCACATTCCCTCCTATAAATCCAGTCTTCCTTTTGAGCTAGGAGTTGTTCTAGGAATTCACAACATCCAAAGTAGGGTTTTCTTTGGGAGTTCTCTTATATGCAGTGGGTGCCCTTTTAAAGCCTTTACATCAGTCCCCCTTTTGTTGTTGAAAAGTCAGCCAGCTCTGTATCTTGTTAAGCCAAAGACCAATCTAATCCACATTCAATTTCCAATGTAGGATAATTTCCTTATTTCAACACGACTTCTCTATAACAACAAATATTGTTCGCTTTGGATCTAGACTGATTTGGGATAATAAAGGTGTCATATATGAAAAGTTTGTTGTGTATGATGCAAATGTGTTGCTACACAATTAAATATCATGAATCCTAAGCTTTAACATTCTTTATACCTTGAAAGATCTTAAAACTTGATTTTAAGATACAAGTTATATGTTCTTAACAGTAAACTTGAATGTGAAATAAACTTCATCTTTCAGTTTAGTCTTCAATTATGTATTTGAAGCTTCTTCTAATTGATTTTTTAGTTGCTAACTTTGTCATATTTAAATGTATGTAGAGCGTTAAAAGCACAAAATTTGACAGGTGAAGTTCCGGTAGAGTTTGCTGTGTTTCGACATCTTAGATTATTGTAAGTATTCATGGCTTGTCTTTTCATTTTATTCTATATCTCTGTCTTATAGTTTAGTGTTTTTTTATCTTCAGGGATCTTAGTCGAAACTACCTTCACGGAGCTATACCGTCTCAATGGGCTAATATGAACTTGTTTTACTTGTAATGACTATTTCTAACCTGCCATTTTGTTACCAATTTTCTAACTCTTGGTTAATGTTCAGATCATTCATGGGAAACAACTTGTTCGGTCCTTTTCC